>SNQJ01S0005021.1:107353-119724 GCA_010110895.2 Picea sitchensis
GAGAGGGAGTGTTGAAAAGTCAACAAGAAACATGTGTCTAATTTACTTTTCCCTTAATTAAATTAGACAATAAATATTAATCTATTATCTCATTCATAACTGAGTGACTTGGAATTGTAACAGAATTATAAGTGTAGTTAAGTGAGTTAAGCTTAGTTGCACTAGTGAGAGTTCAGTTAATCAGTGAACTCACATGCAACTGAAGATTCGCCACGGTTAACTACATGCATGTCAGTTCCAATGGAGATACAGTTGAGATAACAGGTGAAAGGGACAGTTTGGCTATCAATTGTGATTTGTTCACACATGCAGTGAATATGCTTATAAGCATGTGCAAACGAGATTGTTGTATTTATTCATGATATACATAATATATGATAGTGGGGTTTTTAGCTTTATGCTTTCTCAGTAAAACTTTTGTGTTGTGTGTTATCGATATTTCACTTTATGAATTGTGGTTGTGATCATGGTTTAAATTGCTTCTGCAATAATAATAGTAGAAGTGATTTTGTATTTAACAAGTGGCGGAAATTGTTAGATCAGGAGAATCGCAGGAATACATTAATTTGTATCGAAATTTCTACACATGGGAGGACGGAGATGAGTAGTAACAATATGCCCTCGAATAATGGAACCTCTGGCCATCATGCCCAAAGGTGTTTACTGTGTCTGGACAAAACTGCTGCCATAAGTTAACGAGAATTTTCGTTTTCTCCAAATGATGTTTGATATGAAAATTAGGGAGGGATAATATAACCCTCCTCAAATCTTGCTTTAATGCATATCAATGGAAGATATCCTCGATCCTTTCGCTGATTAGTGACAATCTCCAGAGTTCATGCTTAATGATTTGTTACCATTACAACTTACTAATTTTATATTTAGAAAATAGTGCGAAGGTCATGGTGACGACAAAGAGCGATTAAGAATTAGAGATTTCATAAAGGTGCCAATCGGTTGAAGCATGAAAGAGATTGCATCATGTTTGAAATGAATACTTGTAAAGGATAACACTCTTCTCCGCAAATCTTGGTTTAATTCGTATTAATGAAAATTATTATTTGACCTTCCAGACATTAATGACAATCTTAATGGTTCTTGCACTATGAACTACTAGCATTAAAGATTTATAATTGCATATCTAGAAAGAAGTACGAAGGTAGCGGGGATGGTGAAGAGTGACTAAGCATTGTACATTTCGTCCTCCCGCCAATCTATGAAACAAATTCCAAGAAATTCCCAAGTATGGAAAGCGGTTTGGCGGGTTTCAAAAATAGGGTCACAAGATGTACCCAGGAGACGCGAGGGGTCAATGGTCAAATTGTATGTCACAATGACATATTTCGGTCATGAATTTGTATATCACATAATTTCGGGTGTTGTTTGTACATAGCGGAACAATGGAAGTGAAATGTTGAGCAAGCCTAGCCAGGAACCCGCGATGGCAATAGTGGCCAAGTATGCAATGGACAAGCGGTTGGTCGAACTCGTGATATAAAAGAATTAGACATACTCAAAATAGGAAATATTGATGGGCTTGAAAACAGGGCCATAAGCTCTGCTTAGGAGACGTGAGGTCCCGATGGTCAAATTGTATCTACCTCAACTGTTGAATGAAAAATGCGTAACACGGAACATGAGACAATGAATAATTTTGGGGTCAATTTGTATATTGCAAAACTTTGGGTGTTGTATATAAAAGAAGGAGACATTCAGAAAAAAGGACCAAGTAAACAGAAAGTGAAAGAAAACGAGATAAAGGGGAATTTGTTTGCTAATTTTTAGATCATGGAAGTGCGAGTGTTTTTTGCAGGCGGAGGAACAATGGAAACACAATGTTCAACCTGCCTATATGGGAACCCGCGATTCAAAAATTTTGTTCATTATGAAATGGGGAAGTGGTCAGTGGGGCTAGTGATATAAAAGTAACAGCGGAAAACTGAAGACGTGAATCTACCAACTCCCACACCTAGAATTTTTTCGAAAAATGAGTAAGTAACCAAAAAGGGAAAGCAAAGGGAAAAAAGAAAGGGGATGGAAATTTTTGAAAGCGGGAATTGGTGTAAGAAATCCCCATCGATGGTCCTAATAGTAACTATTAAGTGAATTAAACATGTGAACAGGTTCTTCAATCGGGGAATAGATACAATGAGTCATGCTTATAATTTCCAGGATCTGTTTGTATAAGAGAAGTGTTGAAAAGCCACAATAAAATCAATTTTGGGATGTTTAAGTAAAGTTATTGTACTATTAGCTTCACCGCAAGTATGAGAACACTGAATTTGAATTTTAATGTCCTCTCATTGATATGATAGTTCCAATGGACTTCGCACAGTATATATTCTTTTACTTCAAATTATTCTAGGAGATTAATTTTGCTAAGTTCATTGGTCAAGGAAAAGTGCTAAAAATGAGATAAAGGGGAATTTTTTTGCTAATTTGTAGATTGCAGAAGTCCGGGTTCTTTTTGCAAGCGACAGAATAATGGAAACGCAATGTTGAACCTGCCTATCCGAGAACCCACGATAAAAAATGTTTGTTCAATATGAAATGGGGAAGCAGTCAGTCGGGCTGGTGATATAAAAGTAAGTGGAAATATGAAGACATGAATCCGCCAACCCCCGCACTTAGACATTTTTCGGAAAACGAGTAAGTAACCAGAAATGGAAAGCAGAGGGAAAAAAGAAAGGGGATGGAAATTTTCAGAAGCGGGAATTGTTGTAAGAAATCTCATTGATCGTCTTAATAGTAACTATGAAGTGCATTAAACATGTGACCAGATTCTTCAATCAAGGAATAGATACAACGATCCATGCTTATAGTTTCTAGGATCTGTTTATATAAGAGAAGCGTCGAAAAGCTACAAGAAAAACAATTTTTGGATGTGTAAGTAAAGTTATTGTACTATCAGCTTCACCGCAAGTATAACAACGGCAAATTTTAATTTTAATGTCCTCTCGTTGGTATGATAGTTCCATTGGAATTTGCACAATATATATTCTTTTATTTCAAATTATTCGAGGAGATTAATTTTTCTAAGTTCATCGATCAAGGAAAAGTGCTAAAAACGAGATAATAGGGAATTTTTTTTCTAATTTGTAGATCATGAAAGTCCGAGCGCTATTTGCAAGCGGAAGAACAATGGAAATGCAATGTTGAACCCGCCTATCTGGGAACCCGCGATCCAAAAAGTTTATTCAATATAAAACGGGGAAGCGGTCAGTCGGGTTGGTGATATAAAGTAAGTGGAAATCTGAACATGTGAATCCGCCAACTTCCACACTTAGACATTTTCCAAAAAATGAGCAAGTAACCAAAAAGGGAAAGCATAGGGCAAAAAAGAAAGGGGATGACAATTTTCGGAAGTGAGAATTGGTGTAAGAAATCCCCATTGATGGTCTTAACAGTAACTATGAAGTGCATTAAACATGTGAATAGGTTCTTCAATCAAGGAATAGATACAACGAGCCATGCTTATAGTTTCCAGGATCTACTTGTATAAGAGAAGCGTCAAAAAGCTACAAGAAAATCAACTTTGGGATGTCTAAGTAAAGTTATTGTACTGTTAGCTTCACCGCAAGTATATCAACAAAAAATTTGAATTTTAATGTCCTCTCGTTGATATGATTGTTCCATTGGACTGTGCATAGTATATATCCTTTTATTTCAAATTATTCTAGGAGATTAATTTTGGCAAGTTCATATATCAAGGAAAAGTGATAAAACGAGCCACATACAACACTTTTGTCATAGATCTTATATTAAAGGGAAAATCATGTCCTCTATAGTCTTTAAGATGATATAAAAATTGCAAAGATACTGAATGTATTATTAATTTTCTAGAACGAAGCATACAACCAAGAACCAAGTAAACACCAAATGTATTGAAAGTTGAGGCAAAAGGCAATGCATGAACACAGAAGGCCTCAAGAAAGATCCCACAAGGTTCCATAGAGAAGTACACATCGACCTTTGCATCAAACAATTCGATATATAAAAAAAACACATCGTGGCATTAGTTTTCGTTTCCTGACAAAGCTTGATACGATTTTTTTTTCAACCGATATGCAATATTGCATTGTCCTCATTCAAGGTAAATTTTCTATGTATATGAAAGTCACGCAACATGTAGACACTCTTTTCCTTTCTCTGTAGGTATGCTTCATATGATAATTTTAGTAACCCAGGAAGCACATATTGTAACAGAGGCTATCGAATTGTACAATGCACAGTTGTGTTGCCCACGGTTCGGATGGAAGCATTGAGGCAATGTATATATATGTATAGACATTTTTACTGCATCCCAGACAATCAATCGTATCATCACTTATGAAAGCAGAAGCAGGAGAAAGAGAGTTGCATTTCTCACATACATGCTCAAAGGGGGTCGAGTACGCATTCGATGCAACCAAACCACCTTCAACCTGGAAACGTGAGCATAGAGAACTACAAAAATTTGGTCAAGGATATTTGTATGAGAAAAGTGAGGATGAAACTGTAGATGTATACGCACAATAGTTGTAGATCTAGTTAGCTTCTTGAGATCCTGTACTATGTCTTCTCGCAACTTTGTTGCAAATTTTTCTTGGGTTGTGCAAAAGATCCTTTGTTTAACATATCTTTTATTTGTTATATTTTTGAAGAGCATAAGTAGAAATTGTCCTTTATGTAATTGTTGTTCGACTAAAGAAAACAAATTTGAATAGGTATCGAACAATTGCATCTGCAACATGGAACAGTGCAATATTTTTGTAACTTAACCAAGATACATGGACATGGGAAAGAAGAGGATGAAACTGGATATGGATAACGATACCATTGCCTTGTCATTGTCTGAATCTCCATATTTTATATGGAGAATGTGTTGCGAGCCAATTTTTCTCACGAGTGTGACAACTTCCCCAATGGTTTCAATTGGGTAAATGTCGTTGCTATGTGCAAGTTTGCTGATAGTTGTGTGTGGGACGAAATGATATTCTGAACAAATAGCAAGAATTTTTTCGACAATACATGTTTCGTTGAGCGATATAATACGATCACAATCACCACGGTCATATAATGTTTTGGGGAATATATTAAAATTTTTAATGGATATCCCATTATGTGGAAATATATTTTTTGCATGTTTGTGGACAAGTTGTGTAGGAATAGCCAGTGTGACTGTCATGAGGGCCTCCTTGTCTATCATGTGAGCATGCATAATGGATCTAGTTTTGTTTTCCTTGTCCAAGTAGGTGCTATAGATGGCCATTATGTCCCTAATGAGCACTTTTCTAGTTCGGTCGTTGTTCAAGCCCTCTATTGATAGTATTTTGGGTGTTACAAGTTTAGACCTGGTGACAATTTTTGAACAGGAAAAGTAATGTGAATGGTAGTGTGCATTATTTTTTTTTTCTTTTTTTCCCGGCATAAATGTACAAGTAGATGCACAACTTGGATGAACTATGGAGCCAAAGTTTTGCAACCAGGTCTCTTAGTCTATGGAACCTGCATTATGTTTGACGTCTCGCTTGCACTTGTTGATACTTCTTATGAACTGCAAAGTATGTGTTGCAGATGACATCATCATATTCACCATGCCATAGATGAACAAATAGTTGAGGATATTTTTTTGGTAAAAATAGGAGGAACAAAATGTATGCATATTTACCTTTGGCCTTGTTGGTCTGCTGATGTTTGGGATGATTAACTACTCATGGCCATGTCACTAGTCTAACTTTTTCTGATGCAAGCATGTGTAGATAAACATCAGAAGGAATAAACAAGCATATGCATTGTATATTGTCCATAATTGTTCTTAATGTCACATGCAGGGTTGAAGGAGATGGAATATGAAATAGGGTGTGAAGGGATACTTAGGAAACATGAGGACCCGAGGGTCAAATTGTATGCCTCGGATTTTTTGACTGAAAAAGTGTTTAACAGTAAATAGGGCATGATGACGGGGCATGGCGACTAGTCTGTATATCGCAAAACCTTTAAATCCAGAGACACAATATTGAACCCACCATCCCGACACCTGCAATCGAAAAAGTGGGTAAGTATGGAATAAGGTATAAGCATGACCATAAATGTGAACCCATGAGTCCGCAAACCCGTGTACCAAGGCATTTTCGGAAAGACAACTAAGCAGAGAAATCACAAATCAAAAGGGATAATAGAAAATGGAAAAATTAGAAATGGGGAGGGAATAAAGTCCCATTGTTGCCAAATCATCATTTTCTAGTCCAATATTATATGCCTCCACCCGTTTTCTATGTTTAATTTACTAACACAATTGGTATTTTTCGAATATTGTACCACAGACCCCTCTATTGTTGCATACAAGAAATCATCTTCCTGTCCAACCAATATATTTCTTCCAAGGTAGCAAAGTCGAGTATACAGTGGACATGAAGGCAAGTTAGTATGAAGAAATACATGTAAAATAAAGAAACACAGTTCGATTTGATTCAATGTAGTAGCGAAGAGAATACGATTCACACGAGAATAAGAAGAAAGATATGTAGTATATACATATAGTAAAAAAGGTGCAAAGCAGTAGAACAAGTAGAAAAAATACAAAGACAATAAATGAAATACTAAATATTGGAATATGAAATAAGAGTACAGGTATGCACCTCTGCAACTCCTCGTCTATATTCGCACCAAAGATTTTATCGTCCTCTCCAGCTACTCTATTTGTTTAAATGTAACAATGCACAAAAAATACAATGGACACAGGAAGACATGTAATGAAGATAAGTTATTATGTAGGAAGGCACGCAATATCTAGATACAATAAACTAGGTGAACATATATACATACAATAAATGAAATACAAACAATGGAATATGAAATAACAGTACAAGCATGTACCTTTGTATCTCCTCTTCCGTCGTTGTACTTAAGACTCCTTCGTTTTCTCCAACAATTATGTTTGTTTGAATGTGGGAACACACAAAATACAATGAACATGAATGGAAGCTGGTATGCAATGGAGAACAAGTAATATGTACATACAGTAAATGAGAATCAACGAATAGAATAAAATATAGTCAGAAACATGAACCTTTGCTTTTCTCCATTCATGGTTGTAAATATATAAAGTTTTTCCCTGCCCAAAATATATTACAAGCCACAAAATATTAAAAAATTGCACGGACATAGCTAAATGATTTTGGTTTTCTGTGGCAGAGTATCCAAATATGCTTCTAGACATGGAAATATAATTTTGTAGTATCTTTGGTGTACGTATCATATCTCAAGTGCAAGACAAATTGTATCGTGGTCACACCAGTCTGTGTAGAGGATAAAGAAGATGTATTGTCATATGGGCACATTTCACCATATATGGTTAATAAGTGTGTTTTACACATTTTTTATTTTAACAAAAAAACAGCAGATACTGCAATTGCACATGTAGTTGTCCAATTATTTCTTATGCCACTGTTTTGTATCATGTCAACACTGAAGTATCGACAAAATTTCACAACAAAATAGGCGATCATGGAACAGGCGCCAGATCTCAGCTTTGCCAGACACGACAAACAATACAATCGTATGTCCAAACGCGCATGCAGGATCTGAACATCGCAAAGCACCCCCCAAAAAAACCCAGCTCCAACTATTGGTGCAGGACCCCAACCCTATAAAGTCGAAGAAAACAAAAGAAAACAGCCAGCACCAAACCAGTGAGAAAGCACGAACATGCCCGACCGCAGGCACAGGGCCCCAAACTCGTAAACTTGAGCCAAACAACAACAACCAACAACCAACAAACCAACAAACCAATGAACAAGAATTAACCACCAAACTAATAAACAACATATGTATCTCCAACGATTACCAAACTACAGCCGAAGCACAAAGGAAACAAAAACATATGACGAGCATGCTAGTAGAAATAAGCAAACATTCTTACTTGCAAACTGCAAACACTGAACAACAAAGAAGGAATAGAAAATGAAATTATGGCATGGAAACTTACATCGAAACAATGAACGACAGAAGCACAGGTCAAATTGTGGGTGCACCACCCAAACCCCGCAAAGTAAAAAAAAAAAACAGATCCAACTGCGAATGCAGGACCCCAACCTTGCAAAGTTGAACCAAACAACAACAATCAACAACTGATGAACCAATGAAGAAGAAGCACCCACCTAACCAATAAACAATGTATGTAGCTTCAATGATGATGAAATTGCTTTCAAAGTCTAGAAGAAGTATGAAACATACAATGCATATTCAACAGGCGGTGGACAACAATATTGTCCAAATTCACTGCAACATTGTATGGAAAATTTCAAGGAAAAATGTACTCCAAGAAGCCTATTTAGGTAAACATTTAAGGCTACCAAGTTGTGTAAGGGCTTCGCGGTATGCAAACATTTAAGTTTTCAGGCCTATTTCAGGACCCTGCGCCATGTAAACATTTAAGTTGTTAGGCCTATTTAAGCACCTCAAAAAAAGTGTCAATGATCTAAACCTTCAGTATGCAAACATTTTAATACAAATAAAAAGGATTAATAATAATAGGACAAATACATTAATAAAAACTATGCATTCAGCAGGGACCAATAAAAAACAACATCCATGCTCAGAACTTTCAGTTTGTAAACATTTCATTAAAAATGTAATAAAAATTAAAAAGGAGCGTCTAAGCTCAAAACTTTGGATATCTACACATTTACAACATTGGGAACAATGAATCTGGCAATAAGATCTCGAATGTATTCTCCAATGAGACGATGACATATAAGTTTTTTTTTAATATAAAAAATAATGTATTTACTTCTATAGTACGAACAATAGAGATGATGCGAAAATTTATAGTCAAAGGATAGATTAATATGAAGTCAACGAATTATCAATCGCTATAGTCCCTCTGCACCTTCGGCAGTGACTAATAATGGAGGTGGTGATGAGCCCACATAAAGAGGGCGACTGCAAATTCCATATATGTGGCAAGATAAACAACTCTACAAAGTGCATCTCATATTCTGATTCTCGATATGTTCAAAAGAAATGGTGAGAAATCCCAACCATGCCACTGTGCCATGGATATGGTATATACATGTTATTGGGTAAATCGTTTTGGGCAAGATAAGTACCACCCAAGGCATGCATTTGCTTTTATCATGTATAGTTGGTATTGAAGTGTTTAGGAGTTTATCGAATTTGGGTTCAATGCCAAAGAGGTATCGACTCTAAATTTGTAATTATGTAATAACTACTCTATAATTCAGCGTGTTTCAAATTGAGTATAGAATTAATTGTGTTTCATTTGTTTTTGGGATAAAATAAAAACTATGCCTTCAAGTTTTCAATTTGATCCTTTCTCATTCACTTGAGTTGATAGGTAACAACAACATGTTTTTCACATTACTCACATGTTGTTGACGACAGTGTTTTGCTCCTAGTTGAAATTAACAAAATTAATGTTATGGAAACACTATTTCTTGATTTGTATTGTTAAATAATTTTGTATGCATTTGATATATAGCCATGATTTTGACCATTTATTTGATATATATAACTACGAGTGACTATCTATTTGTATGGAGTTGATTATAAATTTCACTTTTTTTTTCCAAGTTTTTAAATTTTTCTTAAATATTGAAATGGATGTAGTCTTTGGGGGTGGGGGTGTGTTGTTTGACCCTAAAGGAATAGAGGAAGCAAGTTTTTAGTGGGGACTAGGAAAAACAACTAACAATAATGGTAGACTCTTGCTGCTTGGAAAGGATTGGAGATAGCAAAGAATAGAGAGGTCAAAAACCTAAGTATAGTAGGAGACTCAACTCTTACTATCCAAACTATATATCAGAAAATTCCTCCAAATAACATTATCCTCAACCGAATAATAACAATGATTCTAGACCACAAAGAAACCATGGAAAACTTCAATGTGTTTCATGTCATAAGAAATCAAAACAAGAAAGTTGATCACCAAGCAAATCAAGCATGCAACTTAGAGGAATGATGTATAATCATTGGGGATCACTCACGGTGGGACCCAATCCCTTAGATCGGAGGTCACCCTCCACTCGTCATATTTTTTGTAACACTTCATATGGAAACATGGAAAAAATAGCTTATTTCACAGCTGATAGAGTCATAGTAGTACGCATTCTGCGTGTCTATAGATGGATGAGAGACACACGCATTCATGGAGGATATAGGAGGATCTACACTTAGGAAATTTCGTCATTAAACCATGATTATTTTGTACTTTAGACAACATACAGAGCGTGTGGAAGTTTGCAAGAAGGCACCATGAACTTGTTCGAGTTCATTGCAATGCGTCATAACTTTCTCATTTTCATTGGTAGGGTGGCAATTACGCTGCGCAGAAACGAAGACAGTTGCTTGTGGTTTCTACAACTATCTATTGCAGGGGACCAAGTTTCAAATGGTAAAATGGAGTTGGTGACCCCAACACCCCCTCATCTGCCCGGAATTCATAAGTGCCTCAAAAATTTGGAAGAGACATTGGTCGGGTTTATGCAGAAGATCGATGGATGGCAAAAAGGAGTTGAGCAAATGTATCAATCGAACTTTCAGGACTTTTCAAATCATCTTCAAAACTTGCAGTAGTAAGTTGATAGGCTTAAAGCACAAAAGACAATTCAGGAAGTGGATTTAAAATGCCTGACAGAAAGAACAAAGGAGTAGGATCACCAGAAGACTGAAGAGAAAATTGAAAAAAATAGAAGTAGAAAATGCTCCCCCTCTAAGTGTCTTTAGGAGGAAAATTTTCTCTGGGCAACACTCCAACTGCTTCGAGGGGCACAAAAACAGAGAAGAACCTACTTTGAATCAGACCCTAATTTAGAGAAACGATCCACAGGGAGCAACGACCACTCAACAGCTTCGAAAATCAAACATGAAAGGATGGATCAAGACAACTTCCAAGTTATCAGTGATTAGTAATTAAGTGTAATTTTTTGTTCTTGAACAATGGTTTTGTTAAAGTTTATAGTAATCATGATGCCCATTTTTTTAATTGCACTATCCTCCTTCTTTTTTAATATAAATCAATATCAGTTCTTGTAAAAAAAAGGATAGTGGTAGTCTTTTGAGAGTGACATAGTAACCTTCTAAAACTAATAATCCCAATACACCTAAGGTATTAACCTCTATATTCATTTCACCTCTCACGCATTTTCTGCAAATTGGAAGCTTTATGCTAATCTACAAATACAAAATGGGCACAGATGAAGACAAAAGGCCAAGTTCGTATGTCTCTATCTCGCTTGTCACACCTTCCCTCCCGCTCATATGAGGCCCTCCAGTATTACAGTGGAGCGTATATATTATTTTAGAGAGGGGCATAGATTTAGGACAGTTTTAAAAATAATAATTCCAATACTCCTAATGTCTTACCCTTTACATCCATTTCACCTCTCACGTGTTTTCTGCAGACTGGAAGGTTTATGATGATTCGTATTTTCACCTTCAGAGCGATTTGACAACTTACTTTAAAAGAAGGCCTGGATTTTGACGTCTATCATGAAGATTTTTCTTTTCACCTTTAGAGCGATTTGACAACTTACTCTAAAAGAAGGACGTAGTAGAAAATGACATCTGGTTCAAATTTCGTTGAAATTTACGAAATTTCTCATCTCCCTATTGGAATCACTTCATTAATCATCCTTTTAATTACAAGATTTAATTTAATGGTCATGAATTCAAGATGCTAGCATATTCTTCGTTTTACATTCAAATGAATGAATAGCATATTCTTCGTTTTACATTCAAATGGATGAATGAGATTTGTTTAATTAACTCTCTTGCATTTATTAATTCATTTGTTCATCATATTTACTTTTTCATTTTTACATAACATGATTAAGAAATTACTAGATCGACTTATCAATTTCCACAAACCATAATTTAGCAAATCCAAAAAAGATTACTTTAATTTTAACATTTACGTTTACATTAATTTTTTACATTTTACAATGATGATGTCGCGTGTAATTTTACAGTGATGTGGCCGCGTGGATGTCAAGTTCAATTAACAACGCTTTGTCTCCGTGTTTCAATTAACTGTGGAATTGGATGTGAATCGTGATTGTGCGTGCATAGGTTATTAGGGTTATAGTTATAAGTTCCAAGCAATTTTAAACTGTCTTTATTGATTAAGAATAATTTTTAATCAAAATTAATATGTATAAAATTTCTCATTGCCACGTTCCATTGGGATTAATTATAAGGATACCAAGTGTCATTTTGGACAGCTTTGTATGGATGTGAAGCGTGCCTGTGTGGTGATGCTGTTGGAAACGGTGACAACAACTCACCCGTGAATAGGATTCTAGATCCTATAAACTAGGATTGGTTGTAACTAAGGCAACCAAGTTAGAATACGGGTGAGATCAAATCAG
>SNQJ01S0005021.1:151209-183210 GCA_010110895.2 Picea sitchensis
ATTTGCCGATGATCGATTGTGAGAAACTCTCTTGTAAAATCTCTCTGTAATCTTTTTCTTTGCATTAATAAACTGCTCCAAGTGGCTGCGTTGGTTGGGGCCGTGGATGTTTCCCTGTAGGGGTTTTACCACGTGAAAACATCAGTGTGTTGATCTTTGATCTGGTTATGTGAGTGGTTACTGAAGGTGTTTGTCCTCTATTGGAATACCTGTGTTGTCGAATACCCATGGTAGAAGACAGAGATGATTCATCCCCTCCCTTCTACACATACCTGAACATACATGATAAGGTGCTTCGTAATTGCCTCATGGATTCAAGAGCTTCCCACAACATTATGCCCAAAATAGTCATGGAAGAATTGGGACTGGAGGTGACAAAGGTTTACCATGACTTGTACTCTTTTGATTCAAGGAGGGTGCAATCCCTTGGAGTCATCAAAGACTTGGTTTTCTCTTTGTTTCAGTTGCCAATGAAAAGTGTGGTCATGGACATTGTAGTAGCCGATGTTCCTCCCAAGTTCGACATGCTTCTGTCAAGATCTTGGATTAAAAATCTTGGAGGAAAATTACAAATGGATCTCACATATGCTACCATTCCATTCTTTGGAGGGGAACACAGGAGGTTGTATAGAGAAGCCCATATGGCCTACATTGTTAGTGATGAGGAAAATCCCACCAATCACCCTATCTTTGCGCTAGACACTGATTTGGGATCTAGTTTGTTGCAGCTCACTGTTGCTCCTGAAGCCCCTTTTCAAATCAGAAGGGAGCTCCCTTTTAATCACGAGATGCCTCCTCCAACCACATCTGTTTGGAAGATGTTTTTCGATGAGGCTTCTTCTAGCGAAGGCGTTGGCGCTGGAGTGGTGTTGGTGTCACCTTTTCAGGAAACCATGTCCCTGTCATACAAGCTAGAATTTGAAGCCACCAATAATGTGGCGGAATATGAAGCTCCGGTTCTGGGTTTAAGGGCTGCAAAGGAGATGGGGATAGAGGAGATAGCAGTTTTCGGAGATGCTGAGGTGATTATTTAGCAAGTCAGAAACACTTATCGGGCCAAGCATCCTCAACTCAGGAGTTACAGAAATGAGGTGTGGGACTTGATTGAAAATTTCTTCTCCACTTTCAACATCTCTTTTATTCCAAGGGAGAAAATATCTTTGGCCGATTCCTTAGCCGTTTTGGCGAGTCTGTTCAGGATCCCTTTGCCGCCTAAGAGAAAATATGATGTTGAGATAAAATATAGGCCAACTGTACCGGACAATGTCAGACATTGGAAGGTATTCAAAGACAATCTTGAAATCAAGAATTTTTTGTAGGCTGTCAAGGAATTTTCTACGTTGCACATTGATTAGGACCCTGATCTCGAAGGTCACCCTTGCCTTGAGGTATTTTTAAATCAAATTGCTAATCACCAGATTATTTAGCTGCCTAGCAATCACATTTCAAAAGGACTAGTCCCTTTAGAAAGATTGTTCGATGGTAATGATGTGGCAATAAAGGGTGAAGTTTCGAATGAAGATGTCGATCTGGCTGAGTGCAACATTGGCACACAGGAGGAGCCTAAGTTTGTCAAGCTGTCGAGCAGTTTGACCAGAGAACAGAGGGTTGAATATACTGAGCTATTAAGAGAATTTGTTGATGTGTTCGCATGGACTTATGAAGACCTCAAGACATATGACATGTCTGTCATTGAACACAAGATCCCACTGAAGGAGGAGTCAAAACCATTTAGGCAGAAGTTAAGACAGATACATCCCATGTTGCTGCCTGTCATGGAGAGAGAAGTAAAGAAACTGTTAGATGCCCAAATCATTGTTCCCTTGAGATATTCTGAGTGGGTGGCCAATTTGGTCCTGGTGAGGAAGAAAAGTGGGGAAATCAGGCTCTGTGTTGACTTCAGAAACCTCAACAAGAGCTCAACGAAAGACAATTATCCCTTGCCCAACATGGAACACATATTGCAGAGGGTAACTAGTGCATCCAGGATATCCATGGTTGATGGTTCCTCTAGGTATAATCAGATATCAGTCATGCCTAAGGACAGAGAGAAGATGACCTTCACCACTCCCTGGGGGACATTCATGTATGCCAAGATGTCATTTGGACTTATGAACACAGGAGCAACTTTTCAATGAGCTATGGATATAGACTTCTTAGGAGAGAAAGACCAGTTCGTGGTAATTTATCTGGATGACATCATAGTCTTTTCCAGGTCTGATATGGAGCACTGTTGTCACCTAAGGAAGGTTTTCCTGAAATGTCAGAAGTTTGGCCTTTCCTTAAATCCCAAGAAGTCCATTTTTGCTATGAAGGAGGGGAAGCTGTTAGGCCATATAATATCAACAGAGGGAGCGAGGATTCATCCCAACAGGGTAGAGGAAATTCAGACCCTGTCACTTCCTAGATTTAGAAAGTAAGTTTAGGCCTTTTTGGGGAAGATTAATTTTATGAGGAGATTCGTATCAAATTTTGCTGAGTTGGTGAAACACATCACAACCATGCTCAAGAAAGGAAATGAAGTAAAATGGACTACCGAGCCCAGGCAATCTTTCGTCCAAATAAAAAGGGTGTTGACTGAGGCACCTGTGTTGATCAGTCCTAACTATTCCAAGGATTTTCTAATTTTTCCGTTCACTTCTTTTGATACAGTAGCAGCGGTCTTGTTGTAGAAAAATGAGGAAGGTAAAGAGAAGCCCATTTCCTTCTTCAACAAGGAATTAAGAGATGCAAAGATCAAGTATGAAATCATGGAGAAACAAGCTTATGCCTTAGTGAAGGCTCTCAAAGCTTTCAGAGTCTATGTCTTGCACTCAAAATTGACTGTGTACGTGCCTTCAGCGTCCGTGAAAGATATCCTTATATAGCCTAACGTAGATGGAAGAAGAGGTAAATGGATCACCAAGATTTTGGAGTTGACCTAGAGATAAAGCCCACCAAGTTGGTTAAAGGGAAGGTTTTAGCCAAGTTGTTGGCTAAATCTAATTGTAGGGCCTTGGGGGTTAGCTTCATAAATACTTGCTCAGAAAATCAGCCAACTGAGTCGCCCAACAAAATATCTCACTACGGCTCATCACTAGCAGAATGCACCTGGTACCGAGACATTTTGTACTTTCTACAAGAGTTGAAGCCTCCTGATGGAATGGGTAAGAGTAAGGCAAGAGCTTTAAATCTCAATATGATAAGGTATTACCTCATTGACCAATTCTTGTACTGGAGAGACCCCCTAGGGGTGTTGCTGAGGTGTCTGAGCCCACAGGAAGCCCAGAAAGTTATGTTTGAGTTCCATGGAAACCTTTGTGGAGGGAATCATTTTTGGAAGACCACATCTCACAAAATTCTTAGGGCTGGGCACTACTGGCCCAGCTTGTGCACTGATGTCTGCAGAGAAGTTAGAGCTTGTATCAAATGCCAAAGGTTCTCAGGAAAGCAACAAATCAACTCACTTCCACTAAATCCTATGGTAGCTTCAACACCTTTTCAATAGTGGGGGTTGGACTTCATTGGGGAGATTCATCCTCCTTCAAGTGGCTAGCACAGATGGATCCTAACTGCGACAGACTATTTCACTAAGTGGATAGAAGCGGCCCCCACTAGGAGTGCTTCTCACAAGGTTATTATCATCTTCCTGGAGGATACCATTGCCAGATTTGGCTATCCCAGCAGAATTTTCACTGATAATTCTGCTTCTTTCAAGTCTGAGCCTTTGATTAAGTTCTGTGAACAGTTCAAAATTTCACTGATTCACTCCACCCCCTATTATCCTCAAGGAAATGGTCTGGCAGAATCTTCCAATAAAAGCCTAATCAAGCTCATCAAAAAATTGTTGGAAGACAATAAGAGGGCCTGGGATTCAAAGCTCAAATTCGCTCTATGGGTCGATCGAGTGACAACGAAAAATTCCCTGGGCACCTCACCTTTTCAATTGGTTTATGGGACAAAGGCTATTTTTCCCACTCAACTCGCGTTACCTGTAGTGAAATTCTTCCAGGATCTTGAAGGAGAGCCAGATCATATGGTCAGAAGGATTCATCAAATAGTGGAGGTGCAATAGATCAGGGAACAGGTAATGGATGTCACCCATAGTCATCAACAGAAGGTCAAGCAGGCTTTTGACAGGAAGGTCACAAAGAAGGAATTCGAGCTCGGGAATTTGGTGCTTAAGTGGGATGCACCTAGGCAGGATAGGGGCAAACATAGCAAGTTTGACGCCCTATGGATTGGGCCCTTTAGGATCACTGAAGTATTCTCAAATAATGCTTATAGGTTGTAGGATTTGGAGGGTGAGGAAGTCTTTAATGGCCCAGTAAATGGGCATTTCCTGAAAAGATGTTTTGTTTGAACCATAGGCGGCTTCTCGTTTTGTAAATATTGTCCTTTTAGTTGTTTACTTATTTATTTTCGGCTTAATAGACGACTCCATAGCCCAACAACAAGGCACTGAAGCTACAAATGAGTTCTTAGAGCATCGCAGGGATGACTCTATCCCCCATGGAGCCTAATGTTAGTGCAAATTCTTGCAAGATGGTGTTTTCTTCTGGTTTCAGGCCCCTGGTGTAAATGCACAAAAGTGGGGTTTGAAAACCAGTCGAGTGTGTTTTATTCAAAGGCCGTAGCCATGAGCGTCGAGCGCAGCCCGCAAAAGAACCCCATTTTGGGCTTAAAATCAAGAGAGCAGGCACTTTGTCTTTAAACGGCAAGGATCCACAGATGGGGTAGATCGACGACCATCGGGTAAGTTTGGGTCATAGAGTTGCACGTGGTCAAGTGCCTGACCTCATCTCCTATGCCCAAACTCACAAAACGATCAAGCCATTTCGATATTTCAGCTACCGGGACTTCAACATACAAGTGTCTCTCCTCCTTGCATCATGTATCCCCGGTACATGAAATCCTAAAAGAACTAGGACCGTTGATCAAGAAATGATCTAGGTCGTCCATCCAATGGGACACATGGCGTGCGATCAAGCCATTTCGGATACAGGGACTTCGAGAGAATAGAGGGTCTCCTCCTTTCACTGCATTTCAGAACCCCAAAGCCCGAAACATTGAAAGGGTCTAGGCTAGAGGTGGTCCCACATTTGAGAAGTGATCTAGGTCGTCCATCCAACGGGACACGTGGTGCGCGATCAAGCCATTTCGGCTACCGGGACTTCGAGAGAACATAGGGTCTCCTCCTTTCACTACATTTCAGAACCCCGAAGCCTGAAATGACAAAAAGGTCCAGGCGAGAGGCAGTCCCACATTTGAGAAGTGATCTAGGTCGTCCATCCAATGGGACACGTGGCACGCGATCAAGCCATTTCGGTTACCAGGACTTTGAAAGAACAGAGGGTCTCCTCCTTTCACTGCATTTCAGAACCCCGAAGCCCGAAATGTCGAAAGGGTCCAGGCCAGAGGTGGTCCCGCATTTGAGAAGTGATCTAGGTTGTCCATCCAATGGGACACGTGGCGCACGATCAAGCCATTTCAGCTACTGGGACTTTGAGAGAACAGAGGGTCTCCTCCTTTCACTGCATTTCAGAATCACCAAAACACGAAATCCCGAAATCACCTTTGAAGATAGGCACAGGGTCACAGCCTGTGGTCACTTGGGGTGATAGAAAGAACTATGCAAAGGGCCAAAGCACCAGGTTTAGTTGCAGAAGAGATCACTGCGTTCTCCAGGTACCAGTTCAACTCGATCTCGACCTTGGTCCCTGCTAAAAGTAAATGAAGGTGGGGGGAGGCAGTTGAAACCTCGACTCACTCATTAAATGCAAAGCATGAAGGTTCCGGCAGGCAGTCTGCCCGAGATAGTCATGTATGCTGGTTTTTCTTTTTAAAGAAGCCTTGTTGAGTCCTCGTCTGACCAGAGGAGTCTGCACATGCTATTTTAGCCTTTAATGTTTCAGCTACCCCCCCTGCAAAGGCCATGCAAAGTTAAGGTGACGTCTGACGAAGGAGTTCAGGCCAGATTTGACTGAAGAGACGACATGCCCTAGAAGTTCTAAGACACCTCTGTTGGGTGAATGTTTAGGAGTATATTTACTCAGTTTTTGTATTTTTGGAGGCATCGATGGTAGAGCACAGCTCCTGATTGTAAAGATTTAATTTATCCTCTGGTTCTCTGGTTATAGAGGAACATTTGAGACTTCTTGCTTAATGGCAGCCAACTTCTTCTTTTCCTTTTCCCTCTGAATCTGAAAGCCCGGGCATGGATGATCCAGTCGAGTGTTGCATAGATATATAATTTAGGTTTGATTATAGAAGTTCTGCAATCTTTTTAGGTTCATTTTGAAGTTTATTCGGCTCTGAGAGAATCTCATATCCGAGACTTTTCCTCTTTTGTAAAGACTGCTGGAAGATCGGATCTCCAGAGCAGACTTTATTTCCCCTCTCTTTCTCTCCACTTACTCACCACTATCAATATTACTAGCTTAAGTTAGGTCAAGACCTCATATGTCACTATTGTTCCAGCCTAGTTTTCTGAGTTAGAATGATATGGTTCTGAGTTTCTTTCCATTTAATCAACCTTTATAAAAAAATTGTGACACAAAACTGATGGGTGTTGGGCTTTGCTCCTGCTGCAATCCAAGAGTGAGTTCCAACTCCAATAGAGTGAATGATAATCCTTTCCAACCCTTTACAATCATATATGTTTGGTATATATAATCTAGTTGTCTCTTGAATTATTTCTTTCTTGTTCTTGTTCTAACCTCCTTCTTCAGGTTGGTGTTGCGTTGTTCTTCTTTCCAACCATTTTTTGTTTCCTCCCTTGCTCTGTTTTCCAGCTCCTTTGTGGTTTGCACAACTTGTGTTAGACCAAAATTTTGACTCTAGTCTTCCTTGCACAAATTATAATCAACAAAACGAAGGGCCCAATAAGCTCTGACCACAATACTTGACTCATCCTCGAGTCAAGTTCTTTGTTCTTATGTGATATCTGGTTTTCCTCGTTGGTTTCCTTTATCCTTTGTCTCTACTTTTCTTCCATCTTCTTCTTGCACTCTTTCATTTTTCTCCTCTTCAAATGAAGGGCCCAACTCTGGGACCAATTCCAGGGCTCTCTTCCTTACTCCTTGAAAACTGACGATTTTATCCTGCCACTTCCTGGCAAGGAGTGAAGCTTCAACCACAAATTGTTGAGTCACATCCGAGTCATGTCTATAATGCATCCCTTAGGATTGGACGCGACCAGGGAGTTCCACTCTGAATCATCTATAGCATATACCTGATGCATTTGCATGTAGGTTCTCTGAATGACAGGTTGAAACTCTCGTAGCTCTTCCTTAGCTACTAATTGCGCTTCAAATAGATCATTCAACTCATTGTCTGCATGTTGGACCTGGTCGAATTTTTCCTGCTGCTCCAGTGGGTCCATAGTGACAACAACTTCCTCATTAAGCGACTGGATCTTTGTGCACACATCCTCGAGAGTCTGGTTGTGCTTTTCAATGATACCCATCCAATTGCTAACTTCTTGAAAGATCCTCATGCATTTTGTTGTTTGTTTGTGCAAGGCTTCTCTTGCGTTATTTCCTTCAAGAACTAATTTTTCCATTTGATCTTGCCTCTTCCGAGGTTGTTGCTCTGCTTCACACTAAATCTCCCGCAGTTGTGATTCCAAGTTCTCTGTGAAAATGGCCAGCTCTGACCATGCTCCCTGGAGTATCTCAATTTGTTGCTTGGGCTCATCTGCTACACCGGACTGTGGCAGTTGTGGTGTTGTCCTTCGGATCACTAGCCAAGATTCTGCAAGCTTTTCCTGGACCCTTTATAGTTTTTTCTCTACTTGGATCCTTATATATTCTTCCTGCGTTTGGCGTGCTTGCTCTTTGAAAATTTCTTCTTCTCTTTCGACCTGCTAGAGCCTCTTATCTAGTTGATCAATTGAGGCTCTGATCATCCCTACTAATTGTGTTGACGACCACTTAGCGATGTCAGAAGAAGAATTAGTGGCCTCCCTGGGTAATCAGACCTGTAGTGGGAGTCCGTTGGTCATTGAGTGTTCTGAAGGTGTCTCTACCTCTTCCTCCCTTGTAGATGGACCTTGTAGCGGCTGCGCAAGTCTCATCCTTAATGTTGATGGAAGGAATGGTAGAACTTCTATTTTTTTCCAGGTAGAGCTACATCAGCTTTGTGCACTGTTGTGGGTTTTGGAGTACCAGCTCCATTTTCTATTGCAATGACGTTGCACTCTATCTTGATGCAGTTTCAGGTTCCTTCTAAACCTTTGGCACTTTTGCCTCTTTTTGGACCTCAGTTATTGGGGTTCCACTTCTTTGGATAGAACCCTCAACATTGATCATTAGAGAAGTACCTTGAGGACTTGGGACTTGTGGCATTGGTACAGTTTGAATCTTTTTTGAAGGCATAGTGTCCTAAATTGATACAAAAGGAATAATTTGTTGGCTCAGGACTTCAAGGTTTGGACCAGTGAGTTCTGGCCTATGCTCGAGTAGTTCAGCAGGGTCCAACTACATGGGATCTAGTTCAGTTGTTTGGGGTTGGAGGGTTATTTCTCGAGGTGGTGACTGGGGTTGTGGGGGTGATGGTGGTTTTTCGGTGATGATGGTGGTGGATGGAGTGGTATGAGGTTCAGGGTCATCTTGGATGTCAATGATCGTTTCGGGCGCTCGGGTTGTTGCTCGAGTACGAGGGATGGTTGATGATATAGGCTGAGGGTTCAAGATCTTTATAGGGGAGATCCTTGTTCTGAGTTTCTTGATCGATGGGTCTCCAATGAAAGTAGTGGTTAGGGTTTCATTGACATACTTACCTGTCAACATAAGTTTCATTGGAAGTTGTGAGAACATGGGAAATGTCCTCTTCTTTCATTCCAGTGGCTGTGTCTCTTCATGATCCTTCATCGAGCCTGTATGCATTTGAGCCTCTTTCTTTTTCTCCTCTGGGCCCGAGCTCGATCCAACCCCTACTTCCATCCCTTTTTTCTTCAAAAGCTCTGGGGGTAAAATATAGTGCATCCTCGACTTGCATGGGTTGCGCTTCACTCCTGGCCATGACATGACCTCCTTGTCAAAGGCCTCTTCATCTAGGTAGAACGATAGCATCCGGGAGTGGAAGACTTCTCTCTTGGCATGGCTTGTCCAGACAAAGGTGTGATGGTGGTTCATGCTGAATGCAATGCTTTGCGTGTTCAGACTGAGAAATTATTGAGGTATTCACAACTCTAATTTGCGTCAAGCAGCCAGTTATACCATTTTGAGAACGTTGTGTTGTTGAAGGATGTGTTCTCTAAGTCTTATCTTGAGTTCCAAAGCTCGAACATATTTGCTAGTCAACCTTTATCTGACAGCAATAATGATCTTCTTGAAGGTGCCGTCCACTTCAACATGGCAAATGCAACTAGCAGGAATCCAAAGGTGAAGGTGTTGCCCTTCTCCTGAGATTCCTCGCATGCTACAAGGAGTTCTTCCATAAAGTAGCTACATTAGTTGAATACTCCTCCATTGGCGCAAAAATCCTCTACCGACAAGGCATCTAGCATGCATTCACCCTTGTAATATGACTGCATTACCTTGCTAGTGATCACATAGCAAGATGTTCTGATTTTCTTGGGTAGAATGGGGTTAATCTTGGTTGTGCGGCCCCCTCTATGAGTATGAAATATTTCATACAGACTGGGTTCTCCCTTTTTCTTCCCATGTTTACTGGGACCTTGAAATCCTTTGGATACCTCTTTTCCTTGGATGGATAGGATCGTGAGTTGATGGATATCCTCTGCATGTATGGGATAATGTTTGTCGAGTCATAAACTCTTGTCATGTACATGGTTGATGAGGAGCTTAGTACACCGTGCAACCTCACCAGTAGTGACGAAAACTGAAAAGTCTCGGAGATTCATGAAGGTGGAGTTGAAGAGGTTGATGAACTATGGATTCGATATGAATTGTATCCCTCCCACCTCATATGAAGCCACATTCTAGAACATGTCGATGTTCAATTGGGGGAACAGGACCTGGCCTGTTAGGCCGAGGTCGAGAAGTTTCACCTACTCAACCTTTCCCTTGAGATCACCCACGATATTGACCCAGGGATCACATGGCTCATCCGGCACTACATCTTTGGGAAATGAACTCCTGCTTCCTATATCTCTCAACATAGTGACTCTATATTGTCAAAATACTTCGACAGGCTAACTATGATTCGATATTGTGACTGAGAGTTGAGGGATTGCACAGGCATGACTAAAATTCATAAATCTCAAGGCATGAAGTTGTCTCTAGGAAACAATACATATTACAACAAGTTCACAAAACCTTATACTCAGGCTTAGCTGGGAAGTTTTGTAATAATTGTTAATTCCGTTCATCATTAATCCTATAGATGCAACTTGGAGCTGAGTTTTCCGATGAGATTGTTTAACGGGGTAAATCTATCAAGTGATTCTAGCATTTACTAAACCAGTTGGTCATGAACGTGGTTGAATTTAGACCTTACTATTTGAATATATGAGAATCTAGGCATGAATATCAATGGCATATTCACGTATCAGGGCTTTATGGTTTAACAGAGTTCAGACGGGTTGTTGTAGCGGTCATAAAGACTATGACTGGACTGGGCGCGTGTGGCACATGGACTAGGATTGGGTTAGGATTCACTCTCTCTCTGACCAAAAAGGGTTCCCCATCACATTTAATGACTAGCATTAATAGACTCATGGATCTTATGATCCTACATTGTTGAGTAAGCGGTTCTGCACCAGAGTAACACTTAGACAAAAAAATGAAATACATGTCGCGGCGCAACAATGCACACTCTGACTTTATTAACTGAATTCAAAGAAATTACAAAACATTTAAATCTAACTATTATACATGCTCCTTTGGACTAGAGAAACAATAATGTAGCTCATTTCTGAGAAATATGGGGTTTCAGGAGAGCGTCGTTCACCCATCCTAACCAAAGAATACCATCCAGTTGCACAAGTCTAACTTCTTCAGAGGGTCAGTCACTTGCATACCATACCATACCGTACCATACCATGCCAAGGATACCATAACATACCATACCATACCATTACACCTTTTATTACATTTTTGTCATAATTTTCATCCCTTTAGGGCTTGATGTATAGATACCACACCATACCATACCATACCATACCATGCATGACAAGTGAAAGCAAGGAAAGGCATGGAAAAGGAAAGGAACCATATCATAATCTTGTGACTCCATTTTCCCTTTTCTTTTAAAGGAACTGGTGCATTGGAGGATGTGAACCTCTTGCATTGGGTTGTGAACCCTCCTAACCCTCAAACTAACATAACGTTTCTTATATTTGGTCGAAATCAACAAAAAAATGGTCAAAATTGTTTGCCTTGAAAATATCTATCAATTTGCGAGATTATATTTTGGGTTTGATTAATATTTCCTACTTTTGTCATAAAAATTTCCTTGCTTCCCCTTAGGACATCAAAAATCTCAAACCCTCATGCTTTAAAAGTCCACTTTCTATCCTTCAAATTCAACAAGTGAATAGTGCATTCTATACCTCTCGAAAAGAGATTTCATTTGGCATCTCCATCTTGCTAATTTGGTGGTTATTTAATGATATTGTAGAAAAAAAATTCTACAACCAAGTTGTAGTCATACAAGTTTGCATACCATACCATACCATGCCAAGGATACCACACCATACCATGGAAAGGCAAGCCAAGCCAAGGCATACCATACCATACCATGCAAGGCAAGGCAAGGCAAGGCATGGAAATTCAAGGCCATGCAAGGCAAGGCAAGGAAATGTAAGGCATGGAAAGGCAAGGTATACCTTCAATTGCATACAATAACATACCATACCATACCATGTCAAGGACACCATAACATACCAGGATACCATACATTACACCTTTAATTACATTTTTTTTATAATTTTCAGCCCTTTAGGGCTTGATGTCTAGAATATTTTAGGGTTTTCATGTGTCATATTGCATTTCAGAATACCATGGAAAGCCAAGCCAAGGAAAGGCATACCATACCATACCATAACCTGGAAAGGCAAGGCATACCATGCCATATTATACCATACCATACCATGCCAAGGATAGCGTACCATACCATACCAAGGCATACCATACCATACCATGGCAAGGCAAGGAATACCATACCATACCATACCATGCAAGGCCATAACATACCATACCATGTGAGGTTTAAGTTGAAGTTTGTTTAACTAACTTGTTATAAAGGCTAGGTGTCAGGCTATTGTATTAAAGATTTTAATTACCTGAAAACACTAAATTGTCAAACCAGGGTAAGTGAACTTAGAGCTGCTACACTATATGCGATGGTAAGATTCTAACTCCTACCTAAAGGTTATTCTGAGAAGAAAACATAAACTTACTCTTATAAACTGAATCCTAATGATTATCTTAAAACTAACCATATATTGTCTAATTAATCAAATGGAAACAATTCTGAGTTAAGCAAATGTATTTCTCTTCCTAATCTAAAGAAATCACCCAAGACTATCTACCATTATCTTAACCATCTAATCATCAAAATATCTATTTGAACCATAAAAGAGAGAACATTTTAAAAACCTCTTATGTAATCTAAATATCAAACAGTTCTAAATCTAACAAAGGTGAAACTAACAAATGTCCTATTTTACCCTACAAGTACTGGAAGCTTCCGTTAACTAGACCATAAGCTAGCTATCCTAACAACATAGATTAAGTCTAAACTTGAATTATCTTTGAATCATGATCAAACTAAAAATTGGAAAATAGAGCAAATCGAGACTAATCTAGGAGAAAGATTAATTCGTACTCGGTTCATTCCTCAAATTCTACAATGGTAAATAACTCATTCCAACATTCAACTATCTACAAGATAATAAAAAGCTGAGAACGAACTAAACAAGAAAAATGACTAAGCCAAATTTAGTAGAGTGACTTCAAATTAAAAACTAACTCACACGCAGATTCTAGAACTAGAAATAAACTAACTATACTGTGGAAAAGAGACAACGAATTGAACCTGTTGGTGGGCCCAACCAAGAGGTGAAATCACCCTAAAATGAAACCAGAGCTACTCAAATTATTCCATGCATAACTTTTTCATACCTCACGTTCCATAATTCATAAACAAACTCAAATCATTTCACAAAAAATGATATAACGCATAGCAAATTGTATTATCAGAAATTGCATAACATAGTATATCATAACCAACATTTCTTGAGAGTGATCTTAGTTTATATAGATCTTCCCCAAAATAGTCTTGAACATTGGTGCATTTAACTAAATGAATATTAGATCCAAAAATAACTTATAGTTAGTTGAAACTAATTTCATAGCTTCATGACACGCAATGTCAAGAAGCGTGGATCATAAAGCATCATAATAAATAGTTCTACAATGTTGCTCTGAGTCATCAAATTGAGTTATGACTCAATCAATCATATGAATCGGACTGTCATTCCAATCTGGCAATGTCGTGCAAGTCTTTAACATCTCCACTAAGTGCAAGCTGGTACCTGGTACTGATAAATCTATTTCAAGGAAACAAGTACCTAACTCATGTCATGTTAGTATCAATATTAGTTTAAAGTATCAAAATACATTAAAAATAACTTGAATCATATGAATACCTTAAATAGCTCCATTTAGGGCAAAATGATGTAAAATGTGTCATGGTAAGGCCAGAAGGAAATGATATTGGATATGAAATGGGGGTATATCTGACATGATATAGGTAAAAATATGGTCAAAATTGGAGACTAACACTAGGATACCATACCATGCTAAGGATACCATATCATACCATACCATGTAAGGCAAGGCAAGGCATACCATACCATGGCAAGGCAAGGCATACCATACCATGGCAAGGCAAGGCAAGGCATACCATACCATACCATGCATGGATTGGAAAGGCATGGAAATGATATGGAATGGAAAGGCATGGAAATGGCATGGAAAGGCATGGCAATGGCATGGCAATGACATGACAATGCCATGGCTTGGGAATGGCACAACAATGGCATGACATGAAAATGGCATGGCATGGGAAGGCATGACAATGACATGGAAATGGATTGGCAATGACATGGCTTGGAAATGGCACAAAAATGGCATGGCATGGCAAGGCATGACAATGGCATGGCAATGACATGGCATGGAAATGGCATGGCAATGACATGGGATGGAAATGGCATGGCATGGCGTGGCTTGGAAAGGCATGACAATGGCATGTAAAGGAATGTAAATGGAATGGAAAATCATGGAAATGACATGACAAGGAAAGGAAAGGAAAGGCAATGAAAGGCATGGTTATTATAGTCCAAAATTCCTTATATGTGCATACAAGACATTGGCCCTTCCTTTTCCATACTTTTCCAAAATAGTGCCGAGGCTTCTTCTTAAAAATCCTTTTTTTGGAAAGGGTATGCGCCCTACTAAACTAATATCCCACATACACATGCATTTTGCATGCTAGTTATCCAACGTACATATGCGTGATGCATGCTAGATAGCCTGTGTTTACCTCCAAAAGTTGGAAAAAATATAAAATTGCACGGAATTCGACAGAGTTTACAAGATATGGAGGGTTTCCTAACCATTTTACTCATTGTAGCCCGTTCCCAAACTTAATAACCATATTTTTCTCATATAAAAAGAGGTATTGGGGTCTCATTTAGAACAACAATATAGAGAATAGGAAAACTCTTCCAAAATCCCTTCCCTTTCTTAGCCCAAGTTTTGCATCCCATTCTGATTTTGAGCCTCAATTTTTCCCTCCATCCTTTCTCCTTATGCAGCCATTCCTCCTTCCCTTGGTGATAATTTGGTTGCAATAATTTAACGTGGGATTGATGCACTTTGAGCCATGATAGAGGAGACCGGACTTGGTTCGTGGAGCATTTTCCGACAAAGGTTGTAATCATTTTTTTCTCAAAACTTAATAAAAGAGTTCATCCTTGTCCCAAAATTTTATGTTTGTATGTTTTTATTGATTTATGCATTTATATCTATATCTAAACTTTGAAAGTGATAAGTAGAGATTGCATTTGTTGTAACATTGCTTTCCTAATCTTTTGCAGGTTAGCTTTGGGAGGAGACCCACAATCTAGGAGGCTGCAACAAGCGAAAGAGGTCCATGCCAACCGCAAGGACTAAAGGTGCACCCATTAATACTCTTTCCTCTCTCTCATAATTGTTTTTAGATATTTTTGGGATAGATTAAGGGTAGAGTAGTCTTTTAAGGGAAGTCACACTCTACCTATACCTAGACCTAGTATAGGGGTATTTTCCCCGCAACAGAATTGGCGACTGCACTGGGGATTCTCTCTAGGGTCCTAGTGGGAGATCTTGGTTTGATTTGATTTTCAATTTATTTTTGAGTTTTCTGAGTGTTCTGAGTCATTTTGGGTCTCTAGTCACCTTCTAGGTGCCTACCAACTTCCCTTGCCCAGGTTCTCTGACCAATTGTTTTATATTTTTTGAAAAATTACAGAGGTGTACACACCCTTCTCTCTATACAGAATGTGTACATACATATTCTGAAATATATACAACACACATACATACACGTTCTGCAGTATATACAACCCGCATGCATACGCAAGTTGGCCATGACCAACATGTGTCTTTGTGGTTTTGGAATTTCTCTTCAAAAGATTTTCCTTTTCCTACTAGAAACTTGTGTTTCACAGGTCTTCTTGAGTTCAATAAGCTTTTGTTGTTTGGGGTTTAGATATTTTGGAGGCTCGGATTGCTTATGAAATAGAAAAATAAATCCTCTTGTCTCTCTTTGTTTCCATGAATCATTTATTCTGCAGTTTCTTTTAGCATCTTTTGTTAGTTTTTCTTTAATTGGAAGAAAATATATATAAAAAAAAACTAGTTTTTTAGGTCTCTTTCTTTCTTTGCATTGCTTTGCATTGTAATTTGAAAAATAAAAAGATTTAGCATAGGGTTGTGTTTTCTTCTCATCTTGAAAGAATTTCAAAAGAAAAATAAGAAATAAAATCCTTTAATTTGCTCTTTTGTTTCACTCGAAAGTTGTATTGTGCATTTTGCATGGAAAGGAGAAAAGATTGCATCTTTTTGTTTGAAGAATTGTTCATTCTTTTTTATTGATGCTCTTTTTCGTTTGTAGAATTAGTGTAAAGTATTATTTTCCAGTGTTCTAATTAGTTTACTTTTCATGAGAGTCTCAAACAACGTAAGTTTCACTTCTGTTCATTGAGTAAGAAAGTCCCCTAAAACGAACGTGCTAATCTAAAATATATGAGTAACACTTTTTCTAGGGTTCACGAATAGCTTAGGCTAGGGCCTTGGATTAGGTGTGGATAGGTAAACTCTCCAAGTCCAACCAAAACTTAACTTAGGTTTCTGTGCTAGGGTGTGAAAAATCCACTTTGTAATTACTCAATCCAGGAAGCTTCTCTCATACAGGAGTCAAACATGAGGCCACGTAGAGGATGGTGACATAGATGTCCACTCCTGATCCTAACAAAGCGTTTGGGAGTGTGTATTGGGGGTGAATATTGTAGAATTACTGGCCCGACTTGTGTCAGACCTCTGAGACACTTGGATTCATCCAAGGTAATCTAAAAGTGATTCTATCCCTGTTGCGTTTCATGCCTCAAGAGGATATTCGGGCTTAGTTACCCTACCCATACACTCACCTGACTGTCGACTGCACCCCCCTATTTTTTTATTACAAGTTGGTGGCCTAGTTTCCATTATATAGGTTGACACACAGGTGATTGCAAGGGTTGTATCATGGTGCTTGAGGCAGACTCTTTTCTCTTTGGGTGACACCCGAAGGGACCATCGGTTGGAGTTCTAGGTAATTATTTCTCCTAGCCAATCATTTTCGTTTGTGAATTCTTTGGACGATCATGACTTCATCTCCCTAGGTCGGAAGCATTCAGAAGGGTGGTTTTCTTGGTTTGTATCTTTTTAGGATTTTCTTCTTAGTGGCATGCTGTCTTATCCTTAATTTTCTATGGTGAGTTAGTCAATCATTTCTTTGGGTCTCTGACCTAAGGTGGTAGACCACCCGCTCTGTCGGTCGTGAGGAATTTTCAATATTCCTCTTAGAAACATGGAGCCGCCTCTTTATAGGTGTTGTTTTTTATGCTAATGGTTCGCTAGAGTCAGTGTGTGAGAATTTTATAGATTTGAATGATCCCGCAAGGGAAGAACCTATGCATAATATCTTCATGGAAAAATTTACTAAAACTACCAACCAAGGAACCCCTTCGCAAGGGTATTCATGTGCTTTTCCTCTCTTCAGAAACGTTGGTGTCCCTTTGATGGCCACTTTGTACATTCCGAGGTTGAATGTGGGACTTCCAGTTTGGTGGGGTACCATTCCAAATGTCCCTAATTCTCTTTACGGTTCTCATTTAAGCACCTTATGTCATGGGAATCATGTTTATGTTCCTTCGTCAACAAATTCTTCCCCTCCTCCTTCTACCTTCTCTTGTGAAAATCTAGCTACTAGTAATTGGAAGTATAAACGAAATAGAAAGAGGAGGAATAAAAGAAAAAATCACCAACCTCTGTGATTCATGTTGGAGATAGGTCGTCAACATATGCAAGTCATGTTGAAGACCAACACCTAGCCTCTGCAAGTCATGTTGGTGAAAGCACCCACCCTATGCAAGTCGTGCTGGGGGAAAAAGTCCAGTCACTGTTAGTCATACTGAAAATAGGTTTGTAGCCTTTGCGAGGCATGTTATAGACCAACCATTAACCTATGAAAATCATGTTGGAGATTTACAACCAACCACTACAAGTCATTATGGGGGAACGAGTCTCGTCAATGTGATTCATATGAGTGATATGCACCCAACCACTACTATTCATGTTGGGGGCATTGATTCTATTGAGAAACCTATATGGATAGGACACAAGCCTAAGTTCCCTTGTGAGGTTTTCAAGGGATATCACCTCACTCATTTGTGTCGTGGCCTTCCAGAGGAACAAATATTGTGGTCCTTGTCTGCAATCTCTTCTTAGGTTTCCTCACAACCTATTCAACCATTAGTTGATGAAATGGTCATGTCGATGCAATATTCGGCCAATCCCACTCCTCATTTTGGGGGTGATGTGACTTCATACCATGTTGTCTCATATCCTATTGAACCATTGGCTGATGAAGTGGTTGTTCCGATGCAATATTTGGCCAATCCCACTCCTCTTTTGGAGGGTGATGTGCCTTTAGACCATGTTTTCTCACAACCTATTCAACCATTGGTTGATGAAGTGGTCATGCCTATGTAATATTCGACCTATCCCACTTCTCTTTTTGGGGGTGATGTGCCTTCAGAACATGTTGTCTCACATCCTATTCATCTAGTAGTTGAGGAAGTGGTCATGTTGATGCAATATTCGGTCGATCCCACTCTTCTCTTAGAGAGTGTCGAGCTTACCAAAGTGGTCATGCCGATGCAATATTCAGTTGATCCCACTCTTCTCCTGGAGAATGTCGATTCTACCAAAGTGGTCATGTCGATGCAATCTTCAGTTGATCCCACTCTTCTCTTATAGAGTGTCAAGTCTACCAAAGTGGTCATGCCGATGCAATCTTCGGTTGATCCCACTCTTCTCTTGGAGAGTGTCGAGTCTACCAAAGTGGTCAAGTTGATGCAATATTTAGTTGATCCCAAAATTCTAATATGAAGTGATGTGTCTACTAACTATGATTTTAGCATTTCCAGTTTAGTACTATCAGAACAAGGAGGCACTCTGCTCACTTCGGGAATACCCCCTCCAAGTCCTAGGATGGTTTCCTTTGATTGGAATGACCTTATTGAGCCTCACCTTCCTTATTCTTCACCCTTTCAAATAAGGGTTGAAGTTAATTCAAAAAACATTTAATGATGTATTGTAGATGAAGGAGCCTCCACAAATATTTTATCCTCACCGTCTTGGAAAGATTTGGGTTCTCTCGAGCTTGTGTCTACATTGCATGAGGTGTTGGATTTTGACATACTTCCTAGTGAATATTTGGGGATTCTTCCTCAGTTAGTTATCTCGTTAGGTGGGGATATTGTCTGTGTCGATGTTATAGTGGTGCAAGTCCCGTTAGATTTCAATATGCCTCTCGAGCATGATTATGTATATGCTATGAATGTTGTGTAGGATTACTGAGCTTGCAGAGAGGGGGTGAATCAATAGAGAGATATAAATCATGCACAACCATAAAATGAAAAGTGTTATATCAATGTAGAGGTATCATCCAATAGTTGTGAGAGTAAATAAACAATGAACAAATGAGCAGTAATACACATACACGATTACGCAGTCTTTCATTGGAAGCCCAGCCAGGGAGAAAACCACATGTCTTTTTTCTTATGTATTTAAGAATTACATCCACATTTGGAAGCACCAACTTCATTTTGTTTTCCGGCCCCAACTAGAAGCTCCAACCCCTATGGTTCTCGGGCTGGCCTTGGAATCAGCTCCCCAATTCTCTGGACCTAGCCGGAAGGCTACAACCCCAATGGTTCATAGGCTGGCTTGAAGGAAGTTCCAACTCCTCAATTCTCTAGCTACAACGGAAGGAGGATACAACGCCCTATGTTCTCCAACTACAACCGGAAGGTGGCTATAACCACATCCTTACTCGTCAACTTCCAAACATAACAAGTAGAATGATGGAACCATTGTCACACTATCCTTTGTGAGATATATTGTTGTAAACTGTACCAATCAACCTACAACAAAAAACATGTACCAATAATTTGTGCCAACAAGTACCGCATCAACGGCCTCAACTTCTACTATAACAAATGCATCAACCATGCATAGGACATATGCGAATAACTTTTTCATATTAACATAACGCAACAATCAACATACCATAAATAGAGTGCATCAACCATGCACCAACATATGCATCAACATATACCATCAACAAAATTCATCAACCATGCATAAAATATGTACCAATCATGGATCAAATACACACATAAACTATGACTCATCAAGATGTATAACATCATCAACTTCTCCTCTTGTACGTGCCAACTCATCAACTTCTTGTCTCAACCATATACCCAACATGCACCTCAACCAAATCCCTCATCAATTTAATCATCCAAATCTGATTTGTAACTCTATAATAGACACAGGTATATGATCGCATACCTACAAGCCTTCCTTAACTTTAACAACAGAGACTATCATTTCATCAAACTTTTGCTTTAGTCTCCATGACTAATTTTGGATTAGTCAACAGCCTAACTTCAAATAATCATAACTATGTACTGTAAATGAATAAGATATGAAAATGGTACAATATTATTGATTGCCTTTTATGCAATTCTCCAGTTCCCTTTCACTTGGAGCCTCTTAGAAAATGAGTTATAGAAACAATTGCATACCTTATTGAATTCCTTGTTCTGAAGGCGAACTCGTGAAGCGTGCCTTACTAAAATATTTGATGAATATATTTGAAAATTTTATAGAGAATACTAAATATTGTACTCTAGCAATACATTTTCTCTTATTGAATTTGGATGTCTGGAAAGTTATGGCGTTTTTATCTGAAATACCTATTTTAGACTAGTTTCAAGACAAACCACAAACCCTATTTTTCCACCAGTATAACTTTCGAAAAACACCAGCGACCATAAGGGTCAATTTGTATCATAGCTTCTTGGATATCATTGTGTCAATGGCCTCAATTTCATGGTATTAAGCATTCTAGAAAAAATGTTATTGCAAAATGGTGAGATGCTTTGTAAATAACATACCTTAGAAAGAATCAATAAAAGAATTTATCACTCCCTTGAATTTTGGCGTTAACATTCACCTTCCCTCCTTAAATTCCAGTTAGATGTATCGGCTTTGTTTACCTCATTCACCTATAGCTATTTAATATTCTCAAGTTTGATTAAAAATGAGATACCATTTCCTCTGACTTATACTTTCATGTAGCTTCCTCAGGGGTTAACTTCTAACCATCTTAACCCCTTTTCCTTATTTTAGAGACCTAACCCACTTCTAACCCTTGTCATAGTAATTTCTCCATTAACATTATTTAGATCATTTATTTTGTAACCAATTTGACTTATAGTACACTCATCCCTTCACATTATTATTTAAATTACCTTCCTAACCATCTTAACCACTTTCCTTATTTTAAGGGCCAGCCACTTCTAGCCACTTGTCCACTTAGTAATTTCTCATTAACTTTACTAACCACTTGTCCACTTAGTAATTTCTCCATTAACTTTATTATTTAAATAATTTATTTTGTATCCACTTTGAATTATAGTACACTCATCACTTCACTTTACTATTTAAATAATTTCTTCTTTTCAACCTGTTGGCACAGGGGCAGACCCAAGGTTCAACACTTCAGTAGCACACCAACAAAACCCTAACTACCGGCCCTTTCAGCAACACCTGTGAAGCAGATGAAGTATCACCCAAGGTAGAGGAAGGGGTGCTTGCAGGACTCAGATGTCTGCAACCTAGCTGGGACAAAGATATTTGATTATAATACCTTAGCAGAGTACTTATTAGTTAACATTCATTAGCAATTATCCCTTATTCACATTGCAGATTCAAGCCCCAATTACAGAACAACGCAGTATTCAACCAGATCTAGCACTTCCAAGCACTTAGCAGATAGAAACATATCAGATCTAGCATTCATTCACATTACTAAGAACTAAGCTATTATCTCAGATGCATCTAACATATACCATTGTACTAAGTATACATTGCATCAATAACATAACAACTATAATTCACATAGCAAACACAACACAGGATATACATGGTTCACCCCAACGTGGGGCTATGCCCACCAACTCTTCTCTTATTTATTATCTTCTCTCAATATTCTAAAAGCACAGAGCCATAGAGACCCACTTCGCATAGGATAGTATATCTACGTGCACCTCACCAGATCCTCCTTCCCCGAGATAGGTTTAAGAGCAAATCCTTCTTACAATCACTTGCACTTAGCTCTACAAGTTATTAACACACAGTAAGCACAAAGCCTTTGCAATCACATAGATCAAACTCTAGCACTTAGTATCTTGGCCTCATTGCCCTTAGCACCACCTACTTACATCACCTAGATTTCTATTTATACATTACAAGATGGGCCTAAACATGGGTAAACCCATGGGACGACATCCCATACCCGTTACATAAACCCTAAAACCAAAAATGCCCTAAGAAGGGGTCAAGGTACCGCAATTTGTGCTTCTCCTTGTGCTCTGCCTTCGACTAGCCTATCAAAGTCCCAAAATTGGTCAAACATGACCCAAGTTCACCAAAACTTGGTCAAGGGCCAACAGGCCCCCAACACTCACCTACGACTTGTCCCAAGTCACTCTGATCTAGGTAAATCTACCTCAAATGCCTTGATCTTGGCTCAAGCTACTTCGACCTATTGGTTTGCTAGAGCCTCTTACTCAGAAAAATTTTGAATGACCTTCTTAGTGACAGGTCCTTCCAATTGTTGTTCAATTGAGGTGACTACTTGTTCTAAATGTGCACCTTGTCCTTCAATTTCCTCAAAAAGTGTGCAATCTGCATCCTGCACTGGATGGAGTCGTTGGGTTACTTCCATGACCTTACTCTAAATGGCATGGGCCTGCTACTAAACCATGTGTTGTTCCTGGGATCTTTTCATCCTCTCGACCAGTGATAGTAGCTTCTACTACACTTGGACTATTGCTGCTTGTTGTTTTGCCTCTTGGAGCTGTGACTCTAGTGTCTTGAGCTCAAGGTCTTCTGCAAGGCGCTCGTAGGTCTGTGCACTTCGAATCTGAGCTATTTTCATTCTAAGGATGATGCCTTGATTCTCTCAACTGCATTCCTCATAGTTTCTTCTCTTAGATATCACACTTCCTAAGGAGTGTTTGGCACTGTTTGTAACTCCAGTTCGATTATCCCTTGTTGGAGCTATTGAATGGATTCGGCAAGCTTCCCTACTTGTCTTTCTATGGGGTCTTGTTCCATCTGTTCTAAGCCCATCATAGAGAAAAGTGCTCTAATGACTGTTTTTTAACTCCAATATGCTATGTGATCATCTATTCCTTCTCCTTCTAGATATGCACTCTATCCTCTGCAAACTTGGCTTGGATTTCATCTCTTTCCTATTGCGAAACCTGACATTGTTCTCTAGCTTCCTATTTTGATTTCTTTAGGGCCTTTGTGGCCTGCTCTTTTTTCTCCTAGACATGACGAAAGTGAGCTTTGGTCACATCTTCTATTTGGTGGAGTTGGGCAGGTTCATCTCCCAAATATGATGGGGTCAGAGTAGACACTGCACGGTTGGAGTGGAGGGCTTGTTGTACCCGTTTTAGCTCTGCTTCAATTCTTTCATACATGGTCTCTTATTTGGATTCATTATGCTATAAGATATATTCTGAGGTATCTGAGACAACAACGATGATGAAATATATGTCATCCATCATGAGCATAGTCTGCATCTGTGGTTTAGTAGCTTTATACTTCTTCCATGATGTAGGTTTTGTGGGGAAAACCTTTATTTTCTTGGAGGTCTCTGCTTCGTCAATAGGGTCCCTAGGCGGTGTTACTTTGCCTTATTTTTTCTCTTCTTCTTATCCTTTTTCTTCTTCTTTGTCTACTTCTTTGTCTTCTTCTTTGTCTACTTCTTCATCACCTCCCCCTCCGGGTGAGTCCAAAGTAGTCTCTTCTGATGCGATGTTCAACCTCTGTACCTCTTCCTTTTTCATCCTTCTGCTACTGTTGGGTGCATCATACTCTTCACGAGTGACCAGAGGACTTTCAATTAGGTCGGGGTCAAATAGTTCTGCTTGGTCGACTGGTACAAGGATCTCTGTGAGCTGCTCCTTAGTTATTTCTTCCATGTCCTCCTCAGTGAGATTCTAGTAATATTGGATATCTTCTTTATGTTTTTTTCCTCGCGCAGTGATATAAATAAAATGTCTATCTGCATGGAGCTTCACAAATGGTCTGAACCTGTGCAGGGTATTCGGTGTCATGCGAGGGGAAGACTCAATATCCCTCTTCAACTACAGGTAATAGGTGTGGAACACCGCATTTGACTGCCATTGTTTAGCCATGTCGCTCAAATACTAGAGCGTGGTGAACTTCACAACTAAGGGTTCTTATGGATCAATCTCAAGGAAGGTTGCACCTTCCATCATCTCCCAAGTAATGAAGGCGATGAGGATCAGTAGCCAACTAAAATGGAACTCATATCTATGATCCTGAGCTTTGCGGTAGTCTTTCTCTAACTGGTTGATGAGGAAGCTCACCCAGTTCATTTGTAGCCCTTCCACGCATTTTCTTGCGAAGTCAAGGACAAACCCCATAGCCTGCATGGGTCTATTATTCCTTACTAGATTAATAGAAATCAACTAGTAGGCTAGGTGCACTGCGACATTCTGGATGGAGGCTACCTTGTATCCCCACTTCCCCTTTTCTACATCGCCATAGGTGTATTTTATTCTCTGTGCCAGGGTGTGATCTGCAGTCTTTTTTGGATAAAATTCTTGTGGGTCTGGTCCTTGCATGCTTAGTCTAGTGATCCTATGGATCAGTGCTGGATCGACGATGATACACCTATAGAATCATGCCAACAAGAAGAGGAGGATCTAGGAAAAATAGCAAATGGGGCGTTGTTCTCAATAAATTTAACGATCTCGAATTCTTCTTCTGTCGTGGCATGAGCACTCATAGATGTTTGGGTAAGTCTTCCACACAGGCTTATCATCTTTCCTCTAAATAATCATATTCCTCCTAATGAAGGAACCATAGAAGGCTTTTCCAAAATTTCCTAAGTTCTTGCTATCATGATATTCACCTGTGTTTCCTCATCCAGGACACAGTATATGTCGAAGTCTCCTATTCTTGTTTCTATGCACTCCTTCTCTTTTAATATATCTGATAAGTTGATATCTCTGTGATCGTTCAAGGTTTCTTTCATCTGTAATAATACAGTCTCTGATTATTTCTGGGGTTCTATCATATCCTTAGTTTCTTGGCATGTCTCATAGTTTTCTTGTCTCATATTCATCTTTTCAAATTTTGCAATCATTCTAGGGAAATCCAAAACTTCATGTCCAGTAGCCTTACAACAAAGTCAAATAGTACCTCTACCAGGGAATTCTTTAGCAAGATGTCCTGGTCTTCTGCAACTATAGCAAAGAGTTAATCCTCTCTTTCTCTTGAACGATCCCCAACCTTTCTTGTACTGCGCATTGGGATCATAGTGGTGGGTGTGCAAAAAGTTATTTCTAGGATCTTGCATCCATTTGTTTGTACAAATATTCTTTCTATGCATAGGAATAACATATCTTTCATTATTTATATCAGATATATTCATATCAAATCTTCGTTCTTGTAGTTGTACCCTAGTTTTCAGACTAGGACCAAATCTATTAAACATACCTAGATCCATTCTTTCGAAAATAAAAATTTTCACTTATCTTACCTTTCTCAAAGCACAAAGATTCAAGATCTTACCTCTTTTCTTCAAATTAGACTTCTCTTCTTGGCACATAGCTTCTCAAGTCAAGTAGAATACTGTGCACTAGGGCAGCATATCTACACACAACGATTTCTCTTTTCTTTAGTTCCCAACAATCACAGTTTTAGGTCCCGACAACAGAACCATTTGTTTGCACATGATTAGACCCAGTGTTCAATGCTTCAGAAACACACCAAAAAAACCCTAACTACTGGCCCTTTTGGCAACACCTGCGAAGCAGATGAAGTCTCATACAAGGTAGAGGTAGGGGTGGTTGCAAGACTCAGATGTCTACAACCTAGCTAGGACACAGATATCTGATTATAATGGCATAGCAGAGGACTTAGCAGTTAACATTCATTAGCAATTATCCCTTATTCACATCGCAAATTCAAGCCCTAATTACATAAAAACACAGTGTTCAATCATATCTAGCACTTCCAAGCACTTAGCACATAGAAACATATCATATCTAGCATTCATTCACATTACTAAGCACTAGGCTATTATCTCAGATGCATATAACATATATCATTGTAATAAGCATACATCGCATCAATAACATAACAACTATAATGCACCTAGAAACCACAACACAGGATATATGTGGTTCACCCCAACATGGGGCTATGTCCACCAACTCTTCTCTTCTTTATTATCTTCTCTCAATCTTCTACAAGCATAGAGACACAGGGAACCACTCCTCATAGGATAGGAGATCTGCACACACCTCATGAGATCCTCTTTCCCTGAGCTAGGTTTAAGAACAAATCCTTCCTACAATCACTTGCACTTAGCTCTACAAGTTCTTAACACACAGTAAACACAAAGCCTTCCAATCACATAGATCAAACTCTAGCACTTAGCATCTTGACCTCATTACCCTTAGCACCACCTACTTACATCACCTAGATTTCTATTCATACATTAGAAAATGGGCCTAAACATGGGTAAACCCATGGGCCGACATCCCACACCCATTACATAAACCCTAAACCCAAAAGTTCCCTAAGAAGGGGTCGTGATCCCACGATCTATGCTTCTCCTTGCGCTCCGCCTTTGACCAACCTGTCAAAGTCCCAAAATTGGTCAAACATGACCCAAGTTCACCGAAACTTGGTCAAGGGCCAACACAACCACCTTTACTACTTCAACCTTTTAGGGATTCTAGATGATTCATGAGGGTTCTTCAAGTTTGCATGGCCATAATTCTCTAACCATGAGGAGTTATGTGACATTCCACATACCACCGAAAATGGAATGACATGTATTATCCATCTAGTATAGCCTTACCCGCAAATATATCAAAACTCATACCATTATCCATCAAACAAACTTGGGTCCATTACCCAAATCTTTGTGCTACCAAAATTTTGTACCATAATTTCTTCAAGGGTTGACATCAATGACAACGAACCCAATTAATCAACAATCTCCCCCTTTGGCATTGATGGAAACACTATGATGCAATACTTAAGTCATATCACTCATTCTCCCCCTATGACCATCGCTCCCCCTGTAAACATGCCTCTGTGCTCTTTCTCCAAGCATTCACCTTTGCATCTAATAAATCTCTCCCCCTTTTTCATCAATGGAAAAGGTATCTTTCCATCTAAGGCTGCTCCCCCTGAATGAACTCTTCCTAAAACTGATATCTGAACCTGAACTATCATCTTTATGGTGCTTCCTTGTGTAAATCCAAGACATATAAGATAAGAATTCAAAAGAATTTATTTTATAGTAGAAATTAATCCACGTCTCTCGCGAAGATACTCAAAGGATTCCCGTGGAAGCGGTTTTGTAAATATGTATGCCACTTGTTATTTTGTTCCCATGTATTCAACTCTGATGTTATTTTTTGCAACCTGTTTCTGTAGAAAGTGATACTTGATTGGAATGTGCTTCGTCTTGGAGTGCATCACTGGGTTCTTTGAGATACTGATGGCTCTTGTAATATCACAATAGATTGGAATGAGCTCATCATACTCAACCCATATATCTGTCAGAGTTTGTTTCATCCATAGAACTTGTGTACAACATGTTGTTGCTGCAATGTACTTTGTTTCGGCTATAGATAAGGATAATGATGATTTTATCTTGCTTATATGTGATACTAAACACTAGCCCAAGTAGAATGATACTCCACTAGTGCTTCACCGTTCATCAATCCAACCCTCCCAATCTACATCTGTGTAGGAAATAAGTGATAGATCCTTTCCTTTTGTATACCATAATCAAAACTCTTATGTTCCTTTGAGATATTTGAAAATCCTCTTCTCTGTTAATACAAGTGATTCCTTTGGTGCTGCTTGAAATCGTGCCACATGTCCAACTGCCTGCATTACATCTAGTGTGGATGTTGTCACATATAGTAAGCTACCAATCATTGACATGTATTTCCTATGGTCTATAGACTTTGAATGATCATCTTTTCTCAACTTGCAACTAGTTTTCAATCTTCCATTCTGAACTGTTGGATTACTGAGAGGGGGGGTGAATCAGTAATAAAGAAAAAATAATCATTTTTCACCATAAAATGCAAGTGTTATATCAATGCAGCATTATCATCCAATATTTGCAGAGTAAATAAACAATGAACAAATGAGCAATCACACACATACACAGTACACCATTGTTTTACGTGGAAACCCAAAGCAGGAGAAAACCACATAATGCTTTTTCTTATATGTCTTTAATAATTACATTCATTAGAAGCACCAAATTCCTCTATTTTCCAGCTGCAACTAGAAGGATACTCCACCCCCATAGCTTCTCAGGCTACAACCTAAGGGAAGCTCCAACTCCCCAATTCTCTAGCTACAACCAGAAGGAGGCTACAACCCCCTATGTTCTTTGGCTACAATCGGAAGGTGGATACAACCACCTTTCCTTGCCCTGTCCAACCGCCCTGGTGTATAAGTAGAATGATGGAACCACTGTTACACTATCACTGTGAGATATACTATTGTAAACCTGTACGAATAAACCTACACCAAACAACCTGAACCATGCATCAACTTGTAATAAACATTTACCATAAACAAGTGCATCAACCATGCACCAACCTGTACCAAACAACCTGTAATCAACCTGTACCATGAATAAGTGCGTCGACCATGCACCAAACCTATATGAATAACCTGTCACAACAACCTGTCCAAACAACCTATCACATCAACCGGTCTCATCAATCTTATCAACCAAATCATATCTACTCACCAAGATCAATCACCAAGACAACTCTCAAAGATGTGCATCAACCAAGCATAACACAACAACTCATAATCATCACCAATATCAATATGTGATTCCAATAATATACAATACAAGTATGCTACATCATCCATAAACCATGGGTCAACAATACTACTAACAAGTGCCTCCAACCATGTACCAAGTATATACCAATCATGCATCAAATACTCATCAACTATGACTCATCAAGATGTACCAACATCATAAACTATACACCTCATTTATGTGCCAACTCATCAACTACTTGTCTCAACCATGTACCCAACATGTACCTCAACCAAAATCCCTCATCATTTTCATCATCCAAATCTGATTTGTAACTCTGTAATAGACTTGGTGTATATGATCACATACCTACAAACCTTCCTTAACTTTATCAACAAGAGGCTAAAATTTTCATCAAACTTTACTTTAGTCTCACATGACTAGTTTTGGATTATTTAACAACCCTAACTTAAAATAATCATAAGTATGTACTTGTAATGAATAAATATCTAAAAATAGTACACAATGTTCTTCATTGTGTTTTATGAAATTCCTCCAGGTGTCACTAGTTGGAACCTCTCAAAAAAGGAGTTATAGAAACAATGACATACTTTGTTCTAGAGAGTGAACTTGTAGAGCGTGCCCCACACATAATATTTGTTGCATGGATCTGAAAATTTTACACAGAATACTTAACCACTTTCCATAACCATCTTAACCACTTTCCATAACTAGAAATTCCTCCATTTACTTTATTATTAAAATAATCCTTCTTGACTTTGTCACTTCACTTTATTATTTTAGGAGTGGTATCTGGTTTGCAATCTTCCATTCCAAACCTCTTTAGCATTTCTCTGATATACTTAGTTTGATAAATAAAAATTCCTTGGTTGCTTTGGTGTATCTGAAGACCCAGAAAGAAGGATAGTTCTCCAAGTAATGGCATTTGAAATTCATTATGCATATCCTTTGCAAATTTCTTGCTTAACCTATCTTCGGTACTTCCAAAAATAATATCGTCAATATAAACTTCAATTAATAAAATACCATCTTGAGTTACCTTGATGTAGAGATTTTTGTTTGCACTTAATTTTCTAAACCCTGCCTACTGTATATATTTATCCAGTCTAGAGTACCATGCTCTAGGAACCAGTTGTTCAATGTACACTTCTTCTTCAAGTTCCCCGTTCAGAAAAGTTGATTTCACATCCATATCTTTCCATACTGTTCAAGACTCTGCTACACAACTGCCCATAATTTTGACTCATATGTCACTATACTATCATGAAGTGCTACTACAATGGATTAATCTATCATATTGTACTTTTTCTAACTGAATGCACTGAATCTTCCTACTCAAATTCTCCAAGATGCTCGAAGGATGGTTCTCTGGTCTGTCTCAACTACCACATAGACTCCCCCTGTCTATTATTCATATTATCTGGGAGTATCTAATCCAGATGGCTCAGAACAATTCCTTCTCTAAAGTGTATTCATCATCATATTCATTGGTAGATTCATCATCTCTCTGAGCTATGACTACTTTCTTTCTATCTGTGGATTCATCTTTCACTACAATTCTTGAAAGTACAATCTCTTGAACATGTTCCACATTTACATGTCCTTCTTTTCTTTCAGTTATTTTCCAAACCTTTATGTATCTAACATCTTTCATTTTCTCTATAGAATTTTATTCATCTGGTTTTATTGTCAATCTTGCGAACTATGGGACCTGGTCTTTGTTCACCTGTTCTTCATGTTTTCTTATCCATACTTTATTATATATGATATCAATGTTCTCTTTCATGGAAGTATCAATCATGCTTCTACAATCAATATCTATGTGTCCATAGTTATGACATTTGTAACATTCAATGTTATGTGGGGCCACATTGACATTTCTTTCTTGAACATTTCTTTTATAATCCCTTCAATTTGCAACCTTATGTCAAAAATTAGTACAAGAAAAACAATGACCATAAAAAAAAATTCATACGTGGGATTGAATGATCTTCTTTGTGGTGCAGTCCTTATGAATTTATTCCTTGACTGATCATGATCATGATTGAAGCTTCTTTGTGGCTTGAACATGGATGGTCTTCTTGAAGATGTATGTTCAATAGTTTTCTTAGATTCCATTTGACCATGATTCATTCCTTTGAGTACTTCTGCATAACTCTTTCTATTTTCTTCATTTTTTTTTCTAGAAACCTAAAGTGCTTCTCTTCATTCTCTATAACTGATGTGTATGTTTTTGTCTCTTCAACGTTATTGTTGAGCTTGACGATTTTACTTCTAAATGTGACAACTTCTTCAATATTCTCAACCTCTTCTTCTTTCTTCATTATCTGAGACTTCATGACTTCTTCTGTTCTTTTCACTTCTTTAAGATGGATTTTTAATGTGATTATTTCTTCTTCAAGTCCTTTCTCTTCTTAACCAAATTTTGCCTCAAGCTGGTTTAGATTGTTAGTTCTTTCCTTAAGATGATCTGCCAATATTTTCTCTCTCATTTATGCTTCTTCCTTCTGTGCTACTATGTTGGATTCCAAATACTCTTTTGATATTCAAGATTTTCTTCGATCTTTCTGTTTTATTCTAGCTAAGATCTTAAGTTCTCGATGACCTGTTGGGCTTGTTCAAAAATCTGAACACTTTCCTTTTGTTTCATCAACTCTTTCTTGAGCGACTTGTTTTCTTCTCTTTCTATTCTTAGTTCATCTAAAACACTAATCAATTCTTCTTCATTATTGTATTCTTTTTCAATTAGTTTTTCTATCTCATTTCCTTCATGGCATTATCTTTCAAGATGTCCGCATTTTTCACAATTAAAGAAAAACAACATACCTCTATTGATCATGTACTCTTCATCTTCTGAATCTGTTTGACATGGGGAACATATTTCTTCTTAATTTGTACCTACATATTCTTAGCATTTTCTGAATCTGCGATGGGGGAAGAATATATATCATGTACTTATCCCAAAGTTCTTTAGATGATGAAAATTTACATTCCTTTTCTCTTACTAGATTAGGTAATCCTTTCCAGATGAAATCCATTAATATTTTTTTATTCTTCTTCAATTCCTTCTTGGTTGCAGTCTTTTCCCTTTTTGAACTATTATATCCTGTAACGACTGATAGCCAAATGTAATACCCATGTTCCTGTAAAAACACTTTCGTCCTTCCACTCCATAACTCATACTTTAAACCATTCTAACCGTTAAACAATAGTAATCCATTCTTAGAATAATCAATGATCTCCTTCCAGTGGTTAAACTGTTTCATGAAGGACCTCGCTCTGATACCAATT
>SNQJ01S0005021.1:183244-209181 GCA_010110895.2 Picea sitchensis
GAATCAATAATAGAGAAATTTAATCTTTTTTAACCATAAAATGAAATTGTTATATCAATGTAGCATTATCATCCAATAGTTGCAGAGTAAATAAACAATGAACAAATCATCAATGATACACATACATAGTACACTAGCCTTTTTACATGGAAAACCAAAGTGGGAGAAAACCACAAAATGTTTTTTCTTATATGTATTTAAGAATTACATTCATTGGAAGCAACAAATTCCTTTGTTTTCCAGCTACAACTAGAAGGATTCTCCAACCCCCTATTTTCTCAGGCTACAACTTGAAGGAAGCTCCAACTCCCCAATTCTCTAGCTACAACCAGAAGGAGGGTACATCCTCCTAGTTTTTCAAGCTACAACCTGAGGAAAGCTCCAACTTCCCAATTCTCTAGCTACAACCAGAAGGAGACTACAACCCCCTATGTTCTCCATCTACAACTAGAAGGTGGCTACAACCACCTCTCCTTTCTCCATCCAACCACCTTGAAATATAAGTAGAATGATTGAACCACTATCACATTATCACTGTGAGATATACTGTTGTAAACCTGTACCAATCAACCTGTAATCAACCTGTAACAACTTGTACCAATAACATGTGCCAACATGTATCATACATCAACCTGTACCTCAATCTGTACCATAAACAAATGCATCAACCATGCACTAGACTTGTACAAATAACCTGTCACAATAACATGTCCAAACAACCTGTACTCAACATGTACCATAAACAAGTGCCTCAACCATGCACCAACTTGTCCCTCAACCTGTACCATCAACGAGTGCATCAACCATGCACCAAATATGTACCAAACATACATCAAATACACATAAACTATGACTCATCAAGATGTACCAACATCATCAACTATACACCACATGTATGTGCCAACTCATCAACTACTTGTCTCAACCATGTACCCAACATGTACCTCAACCAAAAGCCCTCATTGATTTCATCATCCAAATATTATTTGTAACTCTGTAATAGATCACATACCTGCAAATCTTCCCTAACTTTAACTACAAGACACTAGCATTTTCATCAAACTTTACTTTAGTCTCACATGACTAATTTTGGATTAGTCAACAACCCTAACTTGAAATAATAATAACTATGTACATGTAATGAATAAAGATCTGAAAATAATACACAATATTCTTCAGTTTCATTTATGCAATTCCTACATATTTCACTACTTGGAACCTCTTAGAAAATGAATTATAGAAAAATGACATACCTTATTGAATTTTGGCTTATTCTAGAGAGCGAACATTTAGAGCATGCCCCGCCCAGAATATTTTTTGTATGCATTTGAAAATTGTACACAAAATACTAAAGAATGTACTCTAACCAAGACATTTGGTCTTACTAAACTTGGATAAGTTATGAAGAAGTTACAACGTTTTTACCCGAAACACCTATTTTAGACTAGTTTCTAAACTAGCCACAAACCCTATTTTCCACGGAGCGTAACTCCAAAAATACAACGATCCACAAGCTGAAATTTGTATCACAGCTACTTGGATATGTTTCCTCAATGTCCTCCCAATTTCACGGTCTGAATCGTTATACAAAAAATGTTATTGCGAAAATGGTGAGATGACCTATAAATAACATACCTTAGAAAGCATCATCAAAAGAATTTATCCTCCCTTGAATTTTGGCCTTCTTTACTTCACCTTCTCTATGAAATTTGGATTAGATATCCTTTGGTTACCCCAATCACTTGTATATATTCAATATGCTCAACTGTGATTAAAAATGAGAGACCCTTTCCTCTTATTTATACTTTCATGTAGCTTTCTGAACGGGTTACCTTCTAACCATCTTAACCCACTTTCATTATTTTAGGGCTAACCCACTTCTAACCACTTGTCCACTTAGTAATTTATCCATTAAATTTATTATTTAAATAATCTATTTTGTATCCACTTTGACGTATAGTACACTCATCACTCCACTCTATTATTTAAATTACCTTCTAACCATCTTAACCCACTTTCCTTACTTTAGGGCTAACCCACTTCTAACCACTTGTCCACTTAGTAATTTATCCATTAACTTTATTATTTAAATAATTTCTTTTGTAGCCACTTTGACTTATAGTACACTCATCACTTCACTTTATTATTTAAATAATTTCTTCTTTGCAGCCACTTTGACTACTTTGACCTTTTGGGGCTTCTAGATGACTCATTAAGGTTCTCCAACTTAATGGAATGACATGTACTATCCATCTAAAATAGTCTTACATTCAAATATATCAAAACTCATACCATTATCCATAAAAAAAAGTTGGGTCCATTACCCAAACCTTTGTGCTATCGGAATTTTCTACCAGACTTTCTTCAAGGGTTGACATCAATGATAACCAACCCAAGTAATAAACATGTTGTGGTGTCTACACATTTTCGAGTGATGCATTTCCCTCACAATGGAAGCATTGTCACTATCAAACAAATGGCATATGATAATCACCATCCTAATTCAACATTAGTTCAGGCTACCCCTTTATGTGTTCATAGTGTTTGTGTAGACTCTAGCCTGCCACAGGTTAATTATGTGGAGTTTTATCCTCGATGTTCAATTTCTTCTGAGTAGGAACCTATGCAATCATATTTTCCTTTTCGAGACATGGTCTCAACAATTGATCAGTAATTTTATACAATGGGGGTATGGGAGCCCTTACTTCCCCCTCTTGGTCGAAGTGTTCTTGAGTCTCCTTTTCATCCTGATCTTGTTGTTTGTAGATCCTCAAGCCCTCGGGCTTGTGTTTCTTCGATGATATACTTTGGTAGTCCTGGCCAGAACCTCCATCATCATATGGAATATGGTCAATTTACTTTTCCCTTCGGAATTGTCGACCCTCCTCGTTTGTGTGATTTCTTGAATATTGAATTACCTTTAGATGAGGCTATCCTTGAATCCATTACTACATTTTATATACCGTGGCAAGACTTACACCATGGTTTGTGTTTTCTTCCCTTTTGGGATACTTTCCAAGTTGACTATTGAAGAGACTCTTAGTCAGAGCCTAGCAACAAACTCTACCTGAACCACTATCATGCATGCGCCATAAAGTTGTGTGGTAACTTGTACCATATTGTACATTCCAAGTTTGTTGTTTTAAAGTTTTTTATTCAGTAGTACCTCTTATTTTCCAAAGTTTCTCTCTATATTGGATTTATTAACTTATGGATGAGTGTTATTGGCCTTATATGCAGGATCTTGGAGACGTTTTTTATTTGACATTTTGTTCATTGTATCGATCTATTTTGACAGGTACTGACCTCGAAAATGGTATATAGGTTAGGTTTTTACCTACTTGCATTTTTTCATTATCTATATTTTGGTTCATTTGGCCTTAGGATTGACCCCACTAAATTGCAACACTAACCTTCCTTGTTGCTTTAGAAGTGTCATAATTAGGTGGCAGATCCTTCTTCTACATGGATGTCCTAGGTAGATCCTTTGTTGCATTTTGGCATCCATGTTGTAATTTTTCTCCATATGCTTGGGAGTCCTTTTAGTCTTGCCATGATTGTATATCGAAGCCCCATTAATGTTCATATTTTTTGTCTCATACCTGAGGGACTCCTTATGAGCATGGTTTATTGTCTTTCAGGCTCACTTAAAATTTGAAAGAAATATCTAACGAGAGATTATTTATTATTTTCGGCCTTGTTTATATTAATTAAGAAAATAAGCCCCCTTGGAGTCTTCTTTAATCCCTTTTAAGACTCTCTAAAATTGAAAATGTTGTCGAGCGATCTTGTTTCTCTTCATGGTTTCCAAAGTAAAATTTGAAGGTGTTAGCACTGAGAGTCACCTTCAAATTCTGGGAGGATAAGCCCAGTACCCATCAAATTTTTTGGTGGATGTTGGTTTTATATGAGTGGAGGTCAATGGACAAAACTCAAAATATGAATGATGTTCAACACAAAAATGGACAAGAAATGCACAGGGAAGTGAGGGCCACATTAAATTCAGTCAGTGAATTTACTTTAATTGTGAGCATAGGGAAGACTTAGTGAGAAAGGTGAACAAGACTACTATGGGAATCAGGCTTTCAAGTAGCTTGAAGAAGAAAAAATCAGACTCAAGATCACTCTTCAGCTCAAGCTTTAGACACTGAAATATGTCCAAACAACATAGTAACAACAACATAATGATCGAACCTACATCACAATGCAGATACAACAACTTGATTGGATCCTCCATGGTCAAGCCATTCAGTGTAAGAGAGAAAATGATAACAAGGGAGCCGACAAAAACTGGTCACGATACCACTATAATCAAACCTACATTACAACAACATAACAACCCTCGACTGTATCCTCCCTGCCCGATTGTTTTAACATAGTTTTTTACAGAGAGATGAAAAGAAAATGAATTCTATTAACATGAAAGTCTCAAATTTGATACATAACCAGATAACAATTATGGCATCAAAACATTAAAAATAGGGGGCTTTGCTCAACCAGTTGATGACCTTAACAAAATATCAAAACTAATTATTTATACTCAGAACAATTCACCACTACCAGGAGCATGATCGGGCCCCTACATTCAAGGCTTTCCATCTGTGTCTTCTCTGTCAGACTGTGTAGGCATTATTATGTCAGAAGCGAGCGTAGATTAGGATGGGTTTTGTAGGAAAATTTGATCATAGGAGTACCATGGGTTGATGGTTCAGTCTCCATGGTCGAACCTTCCATACCTTCCATTTATGGAGTGAGCCGAGGTTTCAACCACCATTCTTTTTTTCATTAACTACCTTCATCGGGATTAGGACGAGGCTTAACACCCAGGGATATGCCATGTGCTGCTAGCAGCTCTTCGAGTCAACCTGATGCCTTGAAACCATGATAATATCACTCTGTGACTAACACAACCATTTTTCAGCCTTTGATGCAGATGTCATGAAATATGAATCCTTTCCTTTGTGATCCCAAGGCTTCTGGTGCCGACTTTTTCTCCACTGCATTTCCTGCATGTGACCTCATTCCATGACCCGACACTCATCTCTAAAGGCACTTGAAGACATCGATTTTTGGAGATATTTACATTACTCAACTACATATTTCTAGATGCCCGATTGGAGAAATCGCTTATCAGACCGATGGTCATATCTGCTTCACAATCGAAAACTACGATTGCTTCTTTGGTACTTTGAAATGACCATCTTTATGCAATGGGCGCTGGCCTCTTTTCCTAAGTCTTCCTTTCATGTGAGCTCGGGTTATGACCCTAGGCTTAGCTCCAAAGGTGATTCAGGATTTCACCCTTCAGATATTTTCACAACACTAGACCACAGACTTCTCGATGCCCACTTTGATGAAATCACCTGACTCAGAATAACGACTGGATTTTCTTTGCATCAGATGACTGTGATTTATTCCTTGGAACCATGAGCTTCCAGCTCCATGTGATGAGCACTCACCTTTATTTATGGACCCACTTTCCATATGACCATGGGCCCAATTCCTAGGTGCTTCGTGACTTCGTGCATCCCTCACTTCAGTTTTCCCGAAATGGCTTTCTCCGCAGCTCAGATCTGGCACCACGCTTCTTGCTGGATCAGACAACCCATGCTAATTTTGGGTTTTGGGAATTTGAACCTTTGATGAACAACTTTAACAACATTTCGAACTCCCGATTCCTGCGATAATATTCCACCGTTGATCTCTCCCAATAAGATCCATGACCCATATTTAATATTTGCTCAACCGTTGATCTCAAGCTTTTTCTCTAGTGTTAATATTTGAGCAAATTTTGGATTACGAACACCCCCGAACCGTCGATCTAAGATCCACATGGAATCCTAGCCATTGGGAGCTGAAATCACATGTTTGCTTGATTCGAGTCTAGAATGGGTCGCTGTAAGTGTTGCACCTTGAGCCCGTGGTTGTGACTTGTATAAACAAAGACATGGAAAACTAGTTGGGGGCTCAGAGAGACAAGGGACAAGTGAATGAGACAAAGAGGAAAGTATCAAACTTAGAGAAAACATAAAATATTAGGTCCAAGACTTCTCAGGTAACGAAACAAGTAAAAACAGGTTGTTCAAATGAACAAGGGAAAACAGAGAAAGATTTACAAAATGAAGGGGGGAAAACTTAAGATTTGGTTTGCGAAAAGGAGAGATACAAGGAAAAATTACAGACTTAGGTAGAAACCAAAAACCCACAAGACTCTGACAAGTTCATGTGATAATAGAAGGAACATCTTGTTGAGCACTCAACACACCCTAAAATGTTTGTGACCATTTCCTTTTGGGTACCACCCGATATTTTACATTTTGATTGTTTTTGCTTCAGTATGAAACTGATACTTTCGCTTATCTTATGTGTTTCATGTTTGAATTAAGTAAAGTTTTCTTAAACGTACAACAAAGAGTCATCTTAACTTTAAAAGGGATTTAACAACTACTTGAAGTTCAACATCGGTAAAAGTTAAAGATGGAAAAATCGTTTGAGAAGTAAAAGTAGTCGAGTGTCAACATTCATCGACGTCAGCTGATGAAATATTTTCTTTATGCGAATAAGCCTTAGTAGGGACTTTGCTGAAGACCGATTCATTCGGCTTCGATAGATAAGTATAATAGTAAGTGCCGCACAAATATAATAATGACTTCACTGACCGTCGACTCTTGAAACATTTCCGAAGACAAAAGTTTATGACCCGCTGATAAAATGCGCACCTGAACTTTCTCCTGAACACCAATCCCAGATATCATCAGCGTCAAAAATTTTCTCAAAAGGATAGTATCGGGAGTATACACAGATACTAGCGGACCCCTGATCCGTTCACCAGGTGATGTGACATGATGATATGTGTTAACTCCTTAATGTGTTAGGTACATTGCACTTACAATTATTAGTTAATTCGTGGATCATGCATTAGTTACTAACTCGTGCGTGAATAAAAAAGAACCGTTAAACTCGTCGATACAATGCATCTTCATCCGCGCCTCTGCCGTAAACTAGTCAATATTTATATGCATAATTACGAGAGTGGTTTATTTTGAATCGACATTCATTACTTGTATTAACTAATTGATATCACTGATAGTATCTCCCAAGTTATATCCTTTTCGAGCCATTGTGTGTGATTCCATTCTGCACAACAAGAAATTCAAAATAAACAGAAGAGCGAAGCTAACAGTCTAGAGGAAGAATCCAAATTCCAGTGAGTATTAAACAGTTATCTTAGCAAGCATTACAGGTATGAGTCCACTTAATGGTTTTATTCTCCATTTTATGTGTTCTACTTCTCACCCAATGTTGCTCTGTATACATTTTTAAATGGGGGGTTTTAATTGCAGGGAAAATGCCTATGAAGAAGCCTTCCACCAAGAAATCGCCAAGAGCGCCAAATCTACAAGAATCATAAGTAGGAGACTCAACATTTACAAGACAATTATAGTTCCCTCCCAAGAGGGTGTCTATAATTAAGACGATCACAAAGGATCCCTTTTTCCATCACCCAACATTTGGAGATACATAGGTGAATATTAGAGCCAAGACATACTTTCCTCACTAGGAATAAGTGTTCAACAAAATGAAGATGGAAGAACCCCTCTAATATACCCCGCACAACAAACCTGAGACAAGGAAGCTTGATGATGATGTCCTCCCAAATATTTGTAGGGATTATTTGCACATGGTGGCAAGACGATCTTTGGTCTTTCCTTGCATTGAGATCCTGAAGTGGCTTATTGACCACACTGATGCACAAAAATGTATGATTAATGATGCTAATGGTGAATGCGTCGGGGTTTTCCTGCCATCAAAAGTTTAGAGTTACTACAAGCTCAAGGACTCTGAGCTAAAATTGAGCATTGATTTCATCTTGAGTTTCTATGCATCACTTGATACCAAAAAAATGATGGCGTGTTGGTGGAGGGAAGACAAAAACTTCACGAACAGGACTACTGGCTGGTACCCAACAACCAATCTCAAGGAACCATACATATATCGCATGGCTCTACTCTGCAGGTCACATGGGGAGAAGGACTGCTCCCAATTTTCAAAAGCTTGGATGCCTATAGCTTTTACAGTTGACATTTTAGGCACAGGTTTCAATTGGGATGCCATCATCTCCAAACAAATGAGCACCTGCATAAGACAGGCTTAGGTTTCGAAGGAGGGAGATACCCCCGCCTTATACATGGCCTCGTATCTACTGGATGCCATCTGCACCAAGAACGCTTTCTCTAGGATGAACCTGAATTGGCACTCTTTGGAGCTCGTGGTCGGTGTATACTTCAACATCTTATGGGAAAAAAAGTACAAGAAATCCTATGCTGTTATCTTTCATCATTTTATTGCACGCATTTATTTTTTTCTCTTCAGGAAAGAATGCCCTAGGCTATCAGATTAAGCAAAGAAGGTTATATCCAAAATTGGTCACTGGTACTTAGATGAAAGAGAAACCTACATCAGGGTTTTCGACGTCATGGGGGCACCCCACTTATTACCCATTTATGTTCCTGACCGGCTAGTGTTAGGGGACATTTTCTATCAAACCATCCTACAAGGATACAACACAACTTTAGTAAAAGACAAGAAGAGGGCTTTAATACCGTATGGGTTTCATATTGGCTTCTGCATGGTTAAAGAAACTATGCATGCTAAGCAACTTGGGCTAGGTCAATAGTAATTTCGGTTCCAAAATGTCAGATTCTGCAAACATGATCCCAAGGGCCTTGTTCTACAGCATGCGTTGCATGTATCATCTTGTTGGCCTTATGCCCATGACCTGTTCGAAGATGAAATTTTCACTGAAAATGATCAAGACTGGGATGAGGTGGCGGCTAAGAAGGGTGATCCTCGAGGAACCATGTTTAAAGCTATGAACTACGAAGAGAAGGCAACGTATTTGGAGCAGGAAACTCAAGAAATTGGCCGATGCCCGGCAGGAGCAGTAGCATATGAATTGGAGGAAGGAATAAGTGATCCCCAGGAAGAAGTTGAGGCTGCAGGAGCTCATAAAAAATCCCCGACACAAATCATGGATCTCCCTGAAAATCAAAATACACAAGAGGGGCGCACTTTTATGCCAACAAACTCAGCTACTAATGAAGTGGATGCAAGATGACCCGTACCTTATCATAAGACATGTGATTTCAACTACCATCCAAAGCATCCCGACAGAGTCAAGAGATCCTAGTTCCATAGTTCTTGATAACACCAATGGGTTAGGCAACCCTGAATCTACAACATCGTCAATCGATCCATTGGAAGGAGGGGTGGCTCAACCAGAAATAGGTTGGGTGATCTTTCAGAAACACAAGCACCCAATCCCTTGAGAACACTTATACATATATACAGTGACGACGAGAGTTCGGAACCTAATCATGACACTCCAGTGTGGGTCCAAAAGGAATAAGTTCCCAAGAAAACCCCTTCCCCTGAGCCCACGGTTCAAGACAACCAGGTCTCACAAAAGGAAACAAAACCCGATGAGCCGAAAACTAAAGAGAATCCAAATGATCAACCTGAACTGGAGGATACTGAGAAAGGTTCATCACAAAAGGAAATTGGTAGTTCTACAGCTGACGGACAAGTAAGCAACAAACATGTACCCGACATCTCTATTTTTCCCAATATCCAAATTCCCGATGAGAGACAAATAGAGGTTAGACCCACAAGACAAAACGATGAGGTTCGAGAGCCCACTCTTGAACATATATACACCATGGGTAGCCTAGGAGATAGCCTCACATGGGGTGATCAATAGATACTAGAGTCGGTAGACGAGGTAGCATACATATATGTGATCTTCTACGATCAAAAGAGGAAGGCCATAGTTCAAAGGAGTGCAAAGAAGTGAAGGATCACTTTGGATTAATCCATCGTGATCACCATAGAGGAGAACTTAATCAACACTGCAGACGACCGTGCGTCTGAACTAATTGGCGTAGGAAAATCCCTTTCAGATGCTACCCAAGATAGAGCCAGGATGGATGAAAAGGAATTGGTCGACACCCTGAAGAAGCTCGAACACCTGCGCCATCTTGTCGAGTACTATAAGTGTGCTACACAGACCATTGTGTATCTGAAAGATAAGTTTGATAGAGTTTACAATGAGTTTACAATGAGTTCGATAGACGTGTTTTCCTTAGATCCTATCCTTCCTCGAAGAAAACAAAAAAGAAGACTAGTGGTTAGTACTTTTGAAGAGGTTTTTTTACACTCCGTAGAAGACTTGATAGATTTCGTGATTATCGAAATCCAAGAACCTCTTGATCTAATACCCAAAATGCCAGCTGACAATATCTCTGAGCCAAACGATTTTTTGGAAGAAGAGGAGATCAACTCAGATTCTGAAGATATGGAAGGTAATAATGATCATGGGGAGGAGAGGGAAATCCCACTCCAAGACAACCAACCTTGGTTGTCTGGAGACGTTGTGGCCATCCTCGGGCAAGTACATAATCTTTCCCAACACCCGGAAAAGATGCTCCCCAAGTATGATCCCGAGACTTCAGGTTTACTTGAAGATTATATCAAGAAATTCATACTTGCGATCATGTTGGTGAACGTTCAACATGAAGACGTAGTCTGCATAATTTTTCCCTACATGTTTGAAAATTCAGCTTCTACATGGTATTTTAATTTTCCAGTAGGATCTATAACCAGCTGGACTAAGTTCCAAAAAGATTTTTTAGACAAATTTGTGGAAGAAACTACTACGGGAGCCCTGATGGCTGAGTTGTTCACAACCACCATGACCCCAAAAGAGAGGGCCAAATATTTGAATCAAATATTCATGACCATTTTAAACAAATTCCAGCCCACATCAAAACCAACTCAAGAATTGCAAATCGAGGTTTATGCCAATGCGCTTTCAGCTTCTATTTCTATGTTTGTGAAAAGATCCACTAAGCAAACCCTTGCGAAATTTTTTGGAGAAGCCAAGATGATAGATTTCCATATGAAAGGATGTAAGGAAGGGTAGACTTATTTAGTGAAAAGAGAGACCCAACCCCCTCCTAGGAGAGGACTCATTTTAACGAGACCATCAGGGAAACCAACCGAGCACACTCTCGACAAAGGTAATGGAGATATAGAGGATATGAAACGCATGGTTAAGAAATTATCAAATGAGATTATAGACATGAAGAGAGGTGCACGGGAGGGAAACCTAGGCCAAAGTCCCTATAATCCTTTATTTAAAAGAAACCCATCGTTCAAAGCAATTGAACCTCCCCCATCCAACTTAAATATTGATATAGGGAATGTCACGTCTGATTCTTTATGCACGCATCACCAGGAAAACCCCTCCGAAAGAAAATTCCCCCAATGGGTACATGCCATGAATTTGATGGCCAATCGATTCCTATATAAACTCTCCCTAACTGAACAGCCAAGTAGTTCGGCTATCAATAGTGACGATTAGGAATATATTGATCCACCACAGGACACAACCATGTTGATATGGGATCCCGGCCTGATCATGCCTTCCAGTGATTTGTTTGAGTTTTAGGAATGACTCGCGAAAGTCTCGGCGATAGAGACGCGCAGTAAGGGTTTGCCTGGATTGAAAGATGTTGACGCCACACAGGTCTCGAAGAGTAAGGAAACTCCTGATCGCCCGAAAAGGACTTCTGCTTTTGGGAAGAAGCCTATAAGCATTCACACCCGGGAATCACCCAAACTAAATTAAAATGTGGTCGAATATTTGAAAAATTTAAGGGCCAACATATCAGTTATGGACAAGTGTAGGATTCCCCAACAAAAAGACTTTCTGCTACAGGCTCTAAGCTCTGTAGAAAACCCGATGGTGAAAAGCGATTTGGAAAGAAATATGTCTTCCATCGATTTGGTGAGAAAGATGACTATGAACACCTGTTCGAGAGATAAAAGGGAAAATCCCTTTGTTCCACCTTTCCTCCTAACATTTGAAGTCTTCAACAAGAACCTTCACAATTTCTTGGTAGATTCTAGGGCATCCTCCAATGTGATGCCCTTAGCCATTTGTAATAAATTAGGTGTTGTCCCTCTCAAAAGTGATAAGCATGTCATACAGTTAGATAGAACCCAAATCAAGGTCATGGGAAAAATCAAATGTGTGATGATCAGGATAATGACACACCCTAATTTTTTGCAAGTGATTGACGTCATTGTAGTAGATATCCCATAGGCATATGGGCTATTGCTGAGCCGAGATTGGTCTGAAAATCTCAATGGATATTTTAGTACAGATTGGGCACACCTTTGGCTACCACTGATGTGATACAATAACATGATCAGGATCAATAGGGAGAAATATCTAAAGCATACGGTCACTAATTAGAAACCTTGAACAAACCCGCATCCACAGACTTTCTCGTGTTGGGTAATTATTCCTGTGATTCCCATTTCGGGAAATTTTCTCCTCTCCTATATAATGTTCCATTTACCCAAAACTCCGAAATGATTTTCCAATAAGAATCGTCGATGCCGATGGGAGACTCTCTCTTCTGTCAAGACTCTGCGCTAGTAATTGTTGGAGAAACGATCGGAGAGCAAAACATTAAAGTGGAAAGAGAAAAGAGCGACTGTTGTTCACCCATTTGGACCCTCTATTTTGATGGACCTAAATCATAAGAAGGGTCAGGAGCAGGGTGCATCCTCATCAACCATAAAGGTAAACGTCATTTCCTATCCTGTAGACTAGAATTCAAATGTACCAACAACATTGTCGATTATGAAGCTCTAGCACAAGGGTTAAAGAAATCCATCGATTTAGATGTCAAAGAATTGAAAGTTTTTGGAGACTCTGAAATTATTGTTAGACAAGTAAGGAATACTATACATTGCAATTTGCCTCATCTTAAGAACTACCAGCAAGAGGTGCATAGGTTAATAGAGCTCTTTGAGGCTTTCAATATCACGATGATTCCTAGGGAAAAGAATATTCTTTCTGACTCCTTAGCCACGACCGCTTCCAGACTGTCGCCTCTAGAAGATTATGAAGCCTCCTGATTTACTATAGAACTTATCTACAAACCATCGATACCTAATAACATTTCTAATTGGAAATTCTTTGAGGGAGATGAACAGATCATAAAATTCTTAACCAACCAAGACAATTTCAAAGATATCACTATTGACGATGAAGAGTTCCAAGAGAAATCAATAGGAACCGATCTTCGGACAGAACCGAAGGCTCACACAATCCCTAGGGGGGTAGCTAATATAGAGAATATGTTTGATCTGAAGGAACAATTTAAAGGACCAAAAAACACAAAGACTGGTAGGTCTTGCCCCCTCCATGAAAATGTAAATCTTGAAACCCCAGATAACTCAAAGAATGTGAACCTCAACAAAACCATATCTAAGGAAGAGAGGAAATCCTACCTCAAATTATCTAGAGAATATCATGACATCTTCACATGGTCCTATAAGGATTTGAAAACATATGACACCTGCATTATTCAACACACCATCTCGTTGAAACTCAAAATAAAACCTTTCCAGCAAAATCTCTAAAAGTATCATCCATCCCTGGAACCTCTCATGTATTAGGAGTTAAGGAATCTTTTAGATGCGAAGATAATTTTCCAAGTTAGGCATTCTACCTGGGTAGAAAATCTTGTTTCGGTGAGGAAAAAGTCAGGAGAAATCCGATTATGCGTGGATTTTCAGAACCTCAATAGAGCTTCCGAAAAGGGAAATTATCTTGTCTTGCCGATGGAACAACTCTTCCAGACCATGTCGGGCTTGGATATTTTCTCCCTACTAAATGGTTTCTCAGGCTACAACCAAGTATTGGTTGCAGAAGAAGATCATTTAAAAACCACCTTCTGAACCAAATGGGGAACCTTCTCTTATAAACGCATGCCTTTTGGGTTAATCAGCACAGGAGAAACCTTCCAAAGGGCCATGGACGTAACTTTCCAAGGACTTATCAATAGATGTGTGGTAGTGTATTTAGATAACGTAACAGTGTATTCGAAGAATAGGGAAGAACACATCCAACGCTTAACTCAAATTTTCGAAAGGTGTCAGAAATATGGTATATCTCTGAACCCCAAGAAAACTATCTTTGGTGTCGAGGAAGGTAAGTTGTTAGGTCACATTATATCTCAATCCAGGATTGACATAGACCCCGAAAGGATTAAAACCATAGCTCAACTTCCGCTACCCCATAACAAGAAAACTATGCAGTCCTTTTTCAGGCAAATCAATTTTGTGAGGAAATTTACTCCCGATTTTGCCGAAATCATCAAACCCTTACAAAAGATTATTCGCAAAGATGTCGAATGAGTGGGATGATGAGAGAAAAGACGCTTTCAACAATATCAAAGCTTCTATATCCCAGGCACCGGTGTTGTGAAGCCCCAATTTCAATAGAGACTTTAACCTTTATACTTTTGCCTCCAACCAATCGCTAGTTGCAGTTTTGAATCAGAAGGATGATGACAACAAAGAAGCCCTAGTGTCATTTATGAGTACCAATATTCAAGGAGATGAGCTCAATTATCCTACCATAGAAAAACATACCTATGCGGCCTATAAGGCCATAAATGATTTCAGGTCTTACATCCTCAAGAATCACACAAAGGTGATTATGCCACACCCTACAATCCGATCCCTTTTTACCCAACAAGAAATGGGGGAAAGAAGGGGGAACTGGATGGAAGTAGTCCAAGAATTTGATCTAGATATAAAACCTACCAAACTAGTAAAAGGACAAGGTTTGTGTAAGCTCATAGCCGAAGCCCATGATCAAGCAAATGAAGATTCCGGGTGGGAAAACAAAATGGCACTATGGTGCAATGAAGTAGCATACATCTCCCCAAGACATGGCTCCTAGCACAAGGATTTAACTTATCTTCTATATCACGAGACTTGCCCCAAGAACCTCAACCCTAAGGAAAGGAGAGCCCTGAGGTTAAAATCTACACAGTATCACCTTATAAATTTGGTGCTCTTCCAGATCAACTATGATGGAGTACTATTTAGTTGTCTCGAATGAGAAGATGCTGATAAAGTGCTAAAAGAACTCCATGACGACCCCACTGGGGGACATTTTCCAGGAAACACCACTTCTCATAAGATTCTGAGAGCCATCATTACTGGCCCACCTTGTTCAAAGACACTCATACATATGCTAGGAACTGTAAGACTTGTCAAATAAGCACTGGAAAGGAGAAAAGGGCAGCAGTCCCACTTTAGCCTGTGACTGCCTCGAGGCCTTTTGAACAGTGGGGGTTAGACATAATAGGGGAAATTACCCCGAGCTCCTAAAAATTGCACAAGTATATTCTTACTGCCACTGATTATTTCAAAAAATGGCCAGAGGCCATTCCTCTGACTCAGGTAAATGAGAAGGTATTAATCCAATTTATTGAACAATAGCTAATCACAAAGTTTGGTGTTCCGTCTTTTCTGATCTTTGACAATGCAACTTATTTCTCTTATACCTTATTGACAGAGTTTTCTCTGGACAAAGGGATCATAATCAAGTACTCTGCAAATTATTACCCTCAGGGAAACGGTGTGGCAGAATCAACGAATAAAAACCTGGTAACGATATTAAAAAAGACAGTTACAAATAACCAAAGAAATTGGCATAATCTACTTCATAATTCTCTATGGGCTGATAGGGTCACACCGAAATAATCTATAGTAAATTACCCATATTTTTTGGTTTATGGGCAAGAAACCATCCTCTCAAATGGGCTCTATCTTCCATCTCTTCAATTGGCACAAGATTCCAACGAGGAACCATCCTCGGCCATGCAACAAAGAATCAACACTTTTCTCATGCTAGAAGAAGAAAGAGAAAAGACTAAGTCAAAATCCCTAGCCCACCAACAAATAGTTAAAAGATGGTTTGATAAGCATAAGGCTAAGTAAAATAACTTTGAAGTAGGAGACTTAGTCCTGAAGTGGGATAGGGAAAATGAACCAAAAGGGAAACACTCCAAGTTTCAGAGCCTATGGCTTGGGCCCTTCCAAGTGGCCAATAAAATAGGGGCAGGTACTTATCGGTTGAAAAATATGAGGGGGAAACCTGATGCCCTCCCAGTAAACAGCCAAGCCCTAAAACAATACTTTCAANAGAGAGAGAGAGAGAGAGAGAGAGAGAGAATATATACATGTATGTATGAATAAATATGAGTGCTTCATGTTCTGTGTAGAATTGTTACCCTAAGGGAAACAAAGGGGAACCATAGATTCCGTGTTCACCCAGTGAATCACCATTTGTTGAGCACTCAACACACCCTAAAAGGTCTATGACCATTTCCTTTTGGGTACCACCCGATATTTTACATTTTGACTGTTTTTGCTTCGGTATGAAACTGATACTTTCACTTATCTTATGTGTTTGATGTTTGAATTAAGTTTTCTTAAACATACAACAAAGAGTCATCTTATCTTTAAAAGGGATTTAACAACTACTCGAAGTTCGACATCGGTAAAAGTTAAAGATGGTGAAATCGTTTGAGAAGTCAAAGTAGTCGAGTGCCGAACTTCATCGACGTCGACTGATGAAATATTTTCTTTATGCGAATAAGCCTCGACAGAGACTTTTTCGAAGACCAATTCATTCATATTCAGAAAATAAGTATAATAGTAAGTGTCGCACAAATAGAATAATGACCTCACCGACCGCCGACTCCCGAAACATTTCTGAAGACGAAAGTTTATGACCCGCTGATAGACTGCCCACCTGAAATTTATCCTGGTCATCAATCCTGGATATCATCGACGTCAAAAGTTTTATCAAAAGGATAGTATCGAGAGTACACATAGACACTAGCTGACCCCCGATCCATTCACCAGGTGATGTGACGTGGAGAGACGTGTTAACTCCTGAATGTGTTAGGTGCGCTGCACTTACAATTATTAGTTAATTCATGGATCTCACATTAGTTATTGACTGGTGCACAAATAGAAAAGAATCGTTAAACTCATCGATACAATGCATCTCCATCCGTGGCTCTGCCATCAACCAGTCAAGATTTATCCGTAGAGATCCGATAGTGGTTTATTTTGAATCTACATTCATTATTTGTATTAACTAATTGATATGACTGATAGTATCTCCCAAGTTATATCCTTTTTGAGCCATTGTGTGTGATTCCATTCTGTGCAGCAAGAAATTCAGAATAGACAGAAGAGCGAAGCTAACATTCTAGAGGAATCGTCCAAAGTCCAGTGAGTATTAAACAGTTATCTTAGCAAGCATTACAGGTATGATTCTGATTAACGGTTTTACGCTCCATTTTTTGTGTTCTCACCCAACGTTTCTCTGTATATGTTTTTAAAGGGCAGGTTTTAATTGTAGGGACAATGCCTCCGAAGAATCCATCCACCAAGAAATCGCCAAGAGCTCCAAAGCTATAAGAATCAGAAGTAGGAGAGGGCTCCTTCTCAACAGTTGCAAGACAATTAGATTTCCCTCCCAAGACGATGTCTATCATTAAGACAATCACCAAGGATCCCTTTTTCCAGCCCCCAACATTCGGAGATACAAAGGCGAGTATTATAGCCAAGACAGATTTTCCTCACTAGGAAGAAGTGTTCAAGAAAATCAAGAGGGAAGAACCCCTCAGAAATACCCTGCACAGCGACCCTGAGACAAGGAAGCTCGACGTTGATGTCCTCCCAAATATTCGTAGGGATTATTTGCACATGGTGGCAAGCCAGTCTCCGGTCTTTCCTTGCATGGAGCTCCTAAAGTGGCTTATTGAACACACTGATGCCCAAAAATGTATGATTAATGATGATAATGACGAATGCGTCGAGGTTTTCCTGCCATCAGAAGTTCAGAGTTACTACAAGATCAAGGACTCTGATCTAAAACTGAGCACTTATTTCATCCTGAGTTTCTATGTGTCACATGATACCAACAAAATCATGGTGTCTTGGTGGAGGGAAGACAAAAAATTCACGAACCGGACAACTGGATGGTACCCAACAACCAATATTACAGAACCATACATATATCTCATGGATCTACTCTGCAGGTTACATGGGGAGAAGGACTTCTCCCGATTTTCAAAATCTTGGATGCCTCTGGCTTTTACAGTCCCCATTTCAGGTATAGGTTTCAAATGGGGTGCCATCATCTCCAAACAATTGAACACCTGCATAAGACAGGCTCAAGTGCCGAAGGAGGGAGATACCCCTGCCTTATGCATGGCTTTGTATCTACTAGATGCCATCTTCTCTAGGAACACTTTCTTTAGGATGAACTTGAATTGGTAGTCTTCGGAGCTCGCGGTCCATGTATACTTCAACATATTATGGGAAAACAGGTACAAGAAATCCTATGTTGTTATTTGTGATCAGTTTATTGCACGCATTTACTTTTTTCTCTTCAGGAAAGAATTCCCTAGGCTGTCAGATGAAGCAAAGAAGGTTATAGCCAAAATTGGTCACTGGTATTTAGATGAAAGAGAAACCTACATCAAGGTTTTTTGTGCCACGGGGGCACCCCACGTATTACCCATTTATGTTCCCTATTGGCTGGTGTTAGGGGAAATTTGCTATCAAACCATCCTGCAATGATACAACTCAACTTTAGTAAAAGACAAGAAGCAGGCTTTCATACTGTATGGGTTTCATATTGGCTTCTGCATGGTCAAAGACACTCCGCATGCTAAGCAACTTGGGCTAGGTCATTTGGAGTTTTGGCTCCAAAATGGTCAATTCTGCAAACATGATCCCAAGGGCCTTGTTCTACAACATGCGTCGCAAGTATCATCTTGTTGGCCTTATGCCCATGACCAGTTCAAAGATGAAATTTTCACTGAAAACGCTCAAGACTGGGATGAGGTGGCGGATAATAAGGTTGATCCTTTAGGAACCAAGTTTAAAGCTATGAAATACGAAGAGTAGGCAACGCATTTGGAGTAGGAAGTTCAAGAAATTGGCTGACACCTGGCAGGAGAAGTAGCATATGAATTGGAGGAAGGAATAAGTGATCCCCAAGAAGATGTTGAGGCTACAGGAGCTCATCAGGAATCCCGGACACAAATCAAGGATCTCCCTGAAGATCAAAATACAAAAGAGAGGGGTGCACTTTTATACCAACAAACTCAGCTACTAAGGAAGCAGATGCAAGATGATCTGTACCCTATCATAAGACCTGTGATTTCAACTACCATCCAAAGCATCCTGACAGATTCAAACGATACTAGTTCCATAGTTCCTGATAAAAGCAATGGTTTAGGCAACCTTGAATCTACAACATCGTCGATCGATCCCTTGGAAGGAGGGGCAGCTCAACCCGAAACAGGCCAAGTGTCGATAGAAACACAAGCGGCCAATCCCTTGAGCACACTTATACATATATACAACAACGAAAAGAGTCCAAAGCCCACTCGTGACACCCCAGTGCGGGTCCAAGAGGAAGAAGGTCCCAAAAAAATCACTTCCTCTAAGCCTGAGGTTCAAGACAAGCAAGTCTCACAAAAGGAAACATAAGCTGAACACGGCCTCGACACAAAAGAACCCGATGAGCCAGAAACCAAAGAAAATCCAAATGATCTACCTGAACTAGAGGATACTAAGAAAGGATCTTCACAAAAGGAAATCAACAATTCTATAGATGACGGACAAGTAAGCAACAAACATGTACTCAACATCTCTATTTCACCCAATATCCAAATTCCCGACGAGGAAAAAATAGAGGTTGGACCCACAAGAAAAAACGATGAGGTTTGAGATCCCACTCTTGAACATATATACACCGCAGGTAGCTTGGGAGACAGCCTCACATGGGGTGATCAACAAATACCATAGCCGGTAGAAGAGGTAGTAGACATCTATTTGATCTCCTACGATCAAAAGAGGAAGGCCATCGTTCAAAGGATTGCAAAGAAGCGAAGGATCACTTTGGATCAATCCATCTTGATTAACACAAAGGAGAACTTAATCAACACTGCAGACGTCCGTGCATATGAAATAATCAGCATAGGAAAAGCCCTTTCATATGTCTCCCAGGATAGAGCCAGGAGGGATGAAAAGGAATTGGCCAAAACCCTGTAGGAGCTCTAACACCTGTGCCATCTTGCCGAATACTATAAGGGTGCTATGTAGACCATTGTGTATCTAAAAGATGATTTCGGTATATTTTACAATGAGTTCAAGAAATAAAGGCACCTGTTAATCTTGAATATATCCAAATTCTAAGAGGACACTCTCATGGAATTCACGACATGTAAGCAGATGGAGCGATGGTATGAGAAAGTGCAATAGGTGGTGGAAAGTCTCAAATACATTAAGGCAGTCCAGCGGGGCTGAGAGAAGGAATAAAATGGCATTTGGCTTATGGGTAAAAGAAGTCTCGATCGCATGATCTTGCTTACCGTGATATTGATTACATATGTGTTTTCTTTCTGTTAATTAGTTTTCTCAGATAGTAATTGGATGCTCATTTGGTTAATGTATTAATACTAGGCCCTTTGGCATAGAATCACTGTTTGGATGTTTGAGAAGCGGGTTATCCCAAGCTCAACCTCTTGCCAATCATTAAAAATTTGTCTTGTTATTGTCAAAGTGGTTTATACTTGCTTGCATCTCTCATACCAGCCCCACCCAAGAGAAGTACATAAAAAGAACTGTCTTAACTAAAGGAAGAGCCTTCATAAGAAAACATAAATCCGATCGATAAATCGAGCAGATTGCAAGATCTGAAGAACCATTCCATCTTAAACACCGCAAAGTCTAATTGGGCCTCGGTGGTGGGTTTGGTTCCTACTGTTGAGTCAAGGGATTTAAGACCCATCAACACATCTGTCCGACAATAGTTTACCCATTTTTTAGTTTGTACGGTTAATTCACGAATAAATGTATGCCATAGAAGCTTTGTTTTTATAGGAGAGTATTCTCAGGGGTAAGTTTAACCCTTTTTTGGGCATGAGGGACTACTTTTTGAAAAAGGGCCATTCTCCTTGGTTTTGGTTTATCTCTTTTTCAGGCCTTCGAGATTATCTACGAAAAGGGAACCCCCCCACAGTCCATAGTTAAGCTCTTTTCAAACTCTCTAAATATGAAAAGTTCATCGAGTGACCTTGTTCCTTTTACACTCGTTAATTGGTCCAGAAAGAACATCTATTTGGAATAAGTTTAACCCTTTTTTCAGCCAATAGATTATCTAGGAAAAAGGTACGCCTCGGGAGACATGTCTCGCCGGGAGAGTTCTCCTAAGTTACATTTTATACTTTTTCTGGCTAAGGAGACTAAACTTAGAAAAAGGCTGTGAGTCCATATTTAAGCTCTTTTTAGACTCCTTAAAATTGAAAATATAGCCGAGTGATATTGTCTCAGTCATACTCATTAAAATGGTTTTGAAGAGGCGTCCTTTTGTTATAATTTTAAACCTTTTTCAAACCCACTGGACTAGTTATGAAAAGGAACACTCTGGAGTCTTCTTTTAGTGTTTTTCAGACTCTCTAAACATGAAAAACCACCGATCTTACCTTCTCTGAGCTCATAAAACTCAACATGGAAGGAGTCTTGTTGTGTCATATCTAATCTCATTGCATGTCTCATCCTTGCACCTTTGTCCTAATGTTGTCTTCATGTTGCTATTAAATAAACCTTCAAAGCATTCCTTAAATGCAAGCCTTGCAACACTTTTTCTCTTATGATCTGACACCTTGCCCCATGGAGGAATTTTCCTGAGTGTCCTTATCCTGCACATGTCTCCTTGCACTAAGCATCAGTATGTTCCATGCGCTTGGAACTAGTTTGATTACCTATGACACTCATTCCTCCTTTATAACGTAGCCTTATTTTATTCTTTTTCAATCTCGTTAAAAAAATTGAAAAAGACAAAAAAATAAAATATTCCAAAAAGAGGGGATGGGATATACATTTTCTTTTATTTGGAACAAGATATTTTTCCTCGGACAAAGCATATCCTTATGTTTGTTCATCAAGCATTGGGATGTAGTATGATCTTAGGAAGTTTTTCTCATTACATAGAGTTTCGTCCTCCTCTGTTTGGTTACTCTTCCAAACATATGGAGAGTTTGTGCTGCCTCTTGTATCACAGACTTATGTCAATACAATGCTTCCCGAGTCTCGTCATTTTTGTCGTGCTTTTTTCCAAGGGAAATTTTATCCAGCCTGAGTTGGCCATTTTGCAGTTTATCTCTTGACTTTCATGAGTCGGCCATCTCGAGAGTCCAATCAAGTTCAGATTCAAAATCATGGAATTTTTTTTCCTGATGATCAAGATCCTCTAGTATTTCCCCGATGACATGTTAAATACCGCAGGGTAGCGATTCTTACACTGTTATTTTACTCTTACCTAAGTTTTGAAGTTGTTTCTTGAGTTATGAAGTCCTCATCTCCTGCCACATGCGTCAATGTTTCTTGAAGATGCATATTATATTGTACTTGTATATCTTCAAATGATTTTTAGATGTAGATCTGTTGTTTATTTCTCATGTCTACACTTTATATAAGAATTTATATGACATGGATCTACAGTGTACTTGATTGGAATCCATTCTTAGTTCATCTCGAGCATGGGTATGCCTGCCTCAAAGAGATTATTAATATTTTGCAGATGGCACACTCACGAACACTCATCTCGAGCTCACTCGACTTTGTGCCTTCCCACTGGTAAAGATATTGTAATGGATTTTAGCCATCAATTTCTCTTCTGACCTCACACATTAGGGTGAATCTGTTATATTCCAAGATTCCTTATCCATGCATACAAGACATTGGACCTTCCTTTTGCATACTTTTCCAAAATACTATTGAGGCTTCTTCTCAAAAATCATTTTTTTGGAAAGGGTACGTGCCCTACTGAACTAATATCCCACATACACACACATGTTGCATGCTAGTTAGCCCACATACATACACATGTTGCATGCTAGATAGCCAACATTTACCTCCAAAAGTTGCAAAAAATATAAAATTGCATGGAATTCGGTGGAGTTTATGGGCTATGGAGGGTTTCCTAACCATTTTACCCATTGTAGCTTGTCCCCAAACCGAATAACCATCTTTTTCTCATATAAAAAGAGGTCTTGGGGTCTCATTTAGAACAAAAAGCAAGAGAATAGGAAAACTCTGCAAAAATACCTTCGCTTTCTTAGCCCAAGCTTTGCATCCCATTCTGAGTTTTAGCCTCAAAATTTCCCTCCAGCCTTTCTCCTTCCCCTGGTAATAATTTGGTTGTGAGAAGTTAACGTGGGATTGATGCACTTGGAGCCATGAAAGAGGAGCTCAGACCTAGTTTGTGGAGCGGTTATCGACAAAGGTTGTAATCATTTTTCTCTTGAAACTTAATAAAATAGTTCGTCCTTGTCCCAAAATATTATGTTTGTACGATTTTATTGATTTATGAATTTATATATATATCTCTAAACTTTGAAAGTGATAAGTAGATATTGCATGTGTTGTAGCATTACTTTCCTAAGCTTTTGCAAGTCAGATTTGGGAGGAGACGGGAGGAGACCCACAATCTAGGAGGCTGCAACAAGCGAAAGAGGTCTATGCCAACCATAAGGAATAAAGGTGTACCCATTAATCCTCTTTCCTCTTTCTTGTCATTTTGTTTAGATAGTTTTGGGATAGCTTAAGGGTAGAATAGTCTTTTAAGGGAAGTCATCGCTTTTCCTGTACCTAGACATAGTATAGGGGGATTTTTCTCGTAGCAATGGAATAGAAGGACATGAAAAGGAAAGGCATGGCATGGCATGGAATGGAAAGGCAAGCCAAGGAAAGGAAATACAAGGAAAAATATAACAACCCTTAAAACAAGTAATCATTATTTGAAAGGGGGTTGAAAATGAAATATTAAACTAGGGTTTTTATAACAAATTCTTTTTGAGATGAAATGTGACACATGATAGCCATACAATATTCAAGATATCAAGCCCTAGAGGGATAAAAGTTATGACATAAATGTAATAAAAGGTGTCAAAGTGTATTCCAAGGGTTTAATTTCAAAGCATGGCATTGGCTTGACAATGTTTCATTTTTTGTTATTCTTGTTTCATTTCAATCCACATTTTGATTTGAATTTTTCCTTGAATAATTTTATGGAGTGTTAAATTTATTGTTATATAGGTTAAAATGGGAAAATACATTACAAGACATGAGCATGTACATGAAAATGGAATGGAAATGGCATGCCATGACATGGCTTGGAAAGGCATGGCATGGTATGGAAAGGGATGGAAATGACATGGAAATGCATGAAAATGGCATGGCACGACAATGGCATGGCATGGCTTGGAAATGACACAACAATGGCATGGCATGGAAAGGAATGGAAATGGAAAGTTATGGTAATGACATGGCTTGGAAAGGCATGGCAATGGCATGGCATGGCATGGCTTGGCAACGCATGTAAATTCCATGGAAATGGCATGACATGGAAAGGTATGGGAATGGCATGGAAATAACAATGACATGCCATGGAATGACTTGGAAATGCATGAAAATGACATGGAATAAATAGGTTTGTGGGATTTTGTTTGGGAGGGTATGTTGTCTCCTTGTGTTATCTAAACCAAAAATTGGGTAGGAGTGTGCAATAAAATATCATAGATGGTGAGGGGAAAAGAATAATGGTTTCAAGTCTCCTTGGAGGAATTTTGGTAGCATAACATTACTTTCTATGGCGTGTCAAGAAATGTGACCTCAAAACCTTTATTTGAAGGTGGAAAATGATACCCATTCTAAGATCTAGTTTCCATGTGAACTCTCTCATTCTATTGATCAAAATCAATAAGTATAGTGGACTTCATGGAAGACTGACTAAATGTTATTAATAATTGATGGGTTTAACAATATTTACATATTCCCACTACACAAGCTAAACAAACATGAGTGCATTAATGAGTCATTGACTAGTCGTTTTGGCATTTATGAAGGGTTACACATAAATGAAATGATTTTATATATTCCATGCATAGAAAAAGGGGAATAATGTGTGTTCCCTAGAAATTGGTGAAAGTATGGATTGAATCAACTAAGAAACTAACAACTAGGATTCTCAAAGGAATGTCAAGAGAAGACTAGGGTCAAGGTTTTGTCCTAAGGAGACTAGAAATACTAATACTTACACCTACAAGAGGAAATACATACTTTTATCATGTAGCTCTGGTAAGAGAATAAGTTAGGGTTTTGTGCATTTTAAAACACTAGTGCTACCTAATGTGCTTGTTATCAAGAAGATAGAGGGAGTTGATGTTGTACAAGTGTGGGATACAAATGTAGGTTCCAAAAAGTATTTACCATTGTGTATGCTACATTGTTGATGATCTCTAATGGAGTGATATATTGGATAATGTTATCCTATGGTTTCCATTGCTAGGGTTTGAAGAACCCGATTTCTAGCAACCCATGATAAGATATTGGTAGGTGCATGTACTTCATATTCTAAATATATATGAAGTGTTTGGGTTGTCCAAATGTTGTGTACTTTCATAATTGAATTTTAGCTTATGCCATCTTCGTAATTGAGTAATTATAGTACTAGTTATGAAGGTTAATTTGAAACAACATTGAGATAAGATTGTTCAGTGATTTCAAATTATGTAGAAGATACATGAGAAAATTTGTTTCTATAATAAATTATTGAAATATGTCATTTTTTAGTTCACAATATTTTCAAATGACCATTATTTAAGTATGGATTGTCATTGGATTTAGATGGAGATAATTCAAGAGGTAGTCCATGCATCGTTGGTTGTGAGTTAGAATATGGATATCCACAAAATTCATGCAAATAATTCACAAGGAATGGACTATCGATGATGTAGAGATACATGGTTGATTAGCAAGAAATGCTACTTGAGAAGTATTAATTGGTTATGGATTTAGCACTTCGCAATATTTTCCACCACAAGATATTCGTTAATGCATAACTTAAGTATTTATAATCACTTTAGAAAAAATCAAGGGATTAATAGACATGAAATTCATACATTCATCAACAT
>SNQJ01S0005022.1:0-17649 GCA_010110895.2 Picea sitchensis
TTTTCAGGAGATTTGGCCAAGTAAAACTTCGATCTGGGCAAAAATACTCTTTCTCTGGCCAATGACAGGTTTCAGTGGTTAACACAGAGGAATTCTGGGTGTATTAACCACTGAAAGCTCTGCTTTCGGTGGTTAATGAATAGTGGTCATGTTCCCCTAAACCACTGAAAGCTTAGCTTTCACCAAAATTTCAAAATTACAAAATTGAAATACCTTGTTTCTTCGATGAGTGTTCAAGGTCTCTTTAGTGATGCTGCTCCTCCTTGTATAGGGCTGGAAACCTCAATCTGCTGTGTAGGAGGCTCTATTTCCTTCTCTAAGGAAGTAGCCAATTCTGCTAGGGTTTCTAACCTTGAGTGTTTGGGAGTTGGAGTCTAAGTCTCTTTTATCTTAAGTCTTAGGAGTTTGAGTTGTCTATTCAACTTAGTGTTCTCCTTCATTAACAATTTATTTTTGTCCAGAGTCTTATCATATTTATCCATGACATCCTGACTAATATCATACAATTCCACATTCTTATCAACTAACTCTGCATTTTTCTTCTTGATTTGTTTCTCATAGACTTCTAACTCATAAACCTTCTTAAGGAGTTGGTTTCTCTTCTATGACCTAGCTGGTCTTGGCCTGCTAGCAGATGCTTCTGCCAAGGGTCTGTTTTGTTCCTCAGGGGGAGTTGGGGATGGTAGATTAGGGTATGCTTTAGCCAATTGCTCAGTCTGTACATCACCTTGTTTCTCTGTTGGATCCTACTCTGGCTCTGAGTCACTATATGGCAGGTTCAAAGGATTATCTCCCTCAGCAAGACCCTCGGTCTGTTCACCCTCTTTTCTGAAATTCAATTTCCTTTTGGCCCTCTTATGCTTAACAGAAGAGGACTATGTTTGCTCCTTTGGAGGTGAGATGGCTCTTCTCTTCCTCCTACTGCTCTTAGGAGTAAGAGATTTCTTTGCTGCAGGCTTCTTTCCTATATTATCTTGCTGTAGATCAGTGGGAAACTCATTCCAAAACAAGAAATAATTCCAGTCAACATTTTTTTTCTTCATAGATTCTTTAACTATCAAAGTGATTAAACCTTGATGTGATAACTTGCTCGCTACCTTACTAGGTTTAACTTTGACTTGCCGAGCCATCTTGGTGAGGGCCTTGTGAAGATAGTGAGGTAGGTTGATAGATGATATTCCAATGAAGTGGTTAAGGAGCTTGAAATGGTAAAACATTACTTTGTTATACCTTCCTTCACTAGTGATATAGGCAAATATGGCCTTGAGCAAAGCCTGCTACTTTGTCTCCAGAAATGACATAGGTATATCCTTCTTCCAGATAAGAGTTTTTTGTTGAGGTTGTAGATAGGATCTGAATTCTATATATGCTGGTATAGTAGTCTTGAACTAGCACTCACATGTCCTAGGTAGACCGGTGATCTCTGCAATTGATGCCTTGTCCACTATAAACTCTTCCTTGCCAATGGTGGCTCTCCTCCCATCGTATGATAGAGCAAAGGTTTCTGAAATTTGTTGATGGAAATTTTCCAGTTTCTCACAGTAAGAGAAACATCCAACCTGCTTGAAAAAGTCAACCACTTCAGGATGTGCCTCCAATTACTAGGTTCTGTCTAATTTGGTCCTCAGGACTGGTCCTGCCTTCTGCATTTTCCCAAGTTTGATTGCGTCTGTCTTGCAAATTAACACACCTGCGGGCTAGGGGAGACAACAAGTACAATTTTAGGAGGGAACTCGGATCTGTGGCGAATTAATGGGCATGGGAATAGGGATGACTCGGCCTCTGTGAGATAGACGAAATCTTAACAGAGCATAACCCAAAACTATATATGATATAAATGAGAATCACAAAAGACTCAGGCTTGATAGCTCAATCAAAGGGATTTCAAATAATGAGTTAAATGGGAAATGAGTAAGGTGATAGTCTTGGAACTTGAATTTATGAGAACCCCGTAAACATCAAACAGTTAAGCGAACCGATCAATCATAGATTTCTGTGTATGCAAGAATATAAATTCGAAATGATAAGTGGAGGTTTACAAGTACTACAGGGCATCAAACCTTGATCAGAAGTAATTATACCACCTTACATCACCGATTCACTTGATTTTCGGCGGTTATCATTTCATTATTGCGCCAATCGACATTTGAATCATGCGAAAACATGGGCTCTGATCTTTCCACGTTGACACATTTTCGATGGTTAATCGGGCTTTACTTCTCCCTGTCACCTAAAATTGACAAAAATGATTGTGTTATTTTAGGAGATAACACCTGTCTCGTATTTATTTGATTAAAATGGTTGAAAAGTTGTGACCGAGAATGAGTAATAATTTGCAGTCAAAGGGATGTCTCTTTTTCATTATATTTTGAATCACTGTGTTCTACAACAGGGTGTTGATTGCAAATTGGAGAATCCTGTGTGTTTCACTAGGCCTGATCAGGATCATAGCAAGTTATGAGATTGATAACTGTGTTTATTTCGTTATGTTTACTGTGTATCTATTATGGAAGCATCGTGCATGTTGTAAATAATTGCATCGATAGTGATGAAGCTCAGGTTTTATATTCACTATGGTTTCATTGCAATAACTTGTTGGTTCATATGATGAGGAGTGTATGAAATCAAACATGTTTTAGAAGTATGTTCAATTTGGAAAAGGACATGTGCATATGTTTTATTTGGTCAATTGTGAATTGATGGATAGTATATGATATTTTTATAGTGATGTATTATGGATAGAGGTGGAGCAATGATTATTGTGTGTTTTCTTTCGATTCTTAAAAGGAAAGGAAAGAAATTAGAGACCAAGCATTCTCTTAATAGGACTATTGAAAGTCGTTTCGATTATGAGTATGATTGCATACTGTGTTAATTGAGAAATTTTGAAGATTTTGAATGTGGAACAATGCACAGTTTTGATACATAGTGATTATTGAATTGGTGTTGGTATGTTTTGTATTGAGTACAGAGTTATGCTTATTGATTACTTGATTTGTTTTATGAACAATATTCGTTATTTCCCTACCATTCTCTCACTTTTCCGCACATTACAAGTCCCCTCACCTTCCCAGATTCACTATTCACTCCCTGTTCTTAAAATTAAATTATAGTTAAATGAAAAACTTTGTATTATGGCAGTTGAAGGATGGAACAAGGATGAGTTATAGTGATATATTTTGTTATTACAATACAATTGATTGGTTGATGATTTGTGGAGCAATAATCATGATCGATCCCCCTTCATTTTACCACTTTTCGCTCAATACAATCCCTAATATATCTCAGAACCTTTATTCACCCCTTGCTCATTGACAAGTATTAAATGATTTTTATGGATTGGATTGTATGAGTCTGATGTGTTGTTGAACCAAACTTTGTTTCATATTTAAAGAGATGTCACGTATCTTTTGTTGAATAAACTAGTTGCTAATAAGTAATGCATACATGAATGAGATTTTTCGGCAGAGGTAGCCATGGTCGGGGTAACATAAGAAGAGGAAATTGAATCAGGGGCCCTAGAAGGCCAAGGTTTTCTATACATTTTGATGCAGACTCACAAGAGTTGAGCCAACTATTCCAAGCTATATTTTTTAACTAGATTGGACAAGGAGTGGTCCAACCTAGGCCAGAAAGACCTCATTTCCAAGCCCCACATGTCTCTGGTATCCTTGTTCCCCCTCATGTCTCATTACAACCTGAAGTCCCTGAAAATGACGAATGACAAGAGATTTTCCACCCGACAGTCTCCCAACATCGTGGCTGACCCAATTTGTCTCTACCTGCTCCTCCACCTGTTAACCAAATTGTCCAAGATTCCCCTGCACACTCACTAGTACATTATTCCTATGCAAGCAAGAGGTTTAAAACTGAAGCCCACCATGCACTTGATAAAATAAAAGTTGTTGTTGCCCCCTCCTCTCCCTCAAATGACTCTGCCAAATCTGTTTCATCCCGCGTGCATTTGAGAGATGATTGCTCTCATGTTATTAGTGAAATTAGGCCTAAAGGCTCCACACAACCTAAGTATAATTCAGAGAAATCAAAGGGAGACAACAACAACAAGGGGAAAATTGCTTCCTAGAGTGGCAAATATGGTTTTTAAGTGTTTTTACTTATTGATTGTTGAGAACAGCTGACTTCTGAAATTTTTGGACAACACACTATTTTTTGGATATGTGGATATTATATTTTTGGATATAGTTTCAATTATCATTGATATAAATTGTCAAATTATAAGAGTGATGATGGGATCCACAAGGAGGGATGTGTTTGACTGATTAACTAGTTGTGTTTATGCTTGTTAAAGAAACTAAAGGGAGTCACAAGGGGTCCCACCTACTAGTTATTATTTATTAAAGACCTTTATTATTATTTTATTAATTTTCCCCTTTAACTAAAAAGTTGGTTGAGTTTTAGTTAACTTAGCTAAATAGGTAGTTTAACTACTTCAACTAATTTTGATTGCTTAAAGGCAAAAAGAGAAAGAGGAACAAGGGGAGAATAGAAGAAGAAGGCATACTAAGGTATGCTCTTGAGTTTTATTGAGATAATTCAGTTTTCATTCATTCTTTAATTCATGGAAAACCTAATTATTTTTTATGATAGCAAGGTCTTATTGTAGACAACAAGATTCAAGGTTGAATTACATCATTCAAACACTTGTTTTTCAGAGGTGTTGATCTATCTTTGATAGTCTATGTAGACTTGTCTGTTTGTGAATTAAATTTCATGATTGATAAAGACTATTGTGCAGAGTCAAGTGGGCAACAATCTATGGCAAGTTGATCCAGCTTTAAAGTTCAGTTTTTTTACTTTTGTCAGAAGTCCTTTTGTATGGTTTTCATCGGGGACATCTAAGTTTGACTTTGGTCCAAACTTCCTTAGGGAATTTTGTAAAGAGAACGATTCTTTTGATAAATTGGAATGGAATAAGCGATTGTTTTATGTCTCATCTGTGTTGATTATTGACTTGGTACTTTTAATTCTGCCTCTACATTTATTTATGCATCTGTTATATTCAGAAAATTACATAAATATTGAATTTTTCAGCAATCTTTAATTTATAAGAAAATTAGCCTAAGCCCTTGTAACCAATACTTGTGGATTACAAAACAATTTTTTATGGCTATAAACATAGAGTGATATTCCCATCTATCTTGCTTTAGCCAAGTAAGATCTGAAAATGCTTGAGTAAGATCATTTCATATATTTTCCTCAACACACCCTTTTGTGTGCTAGGTTTATGGTGTGGGAGGTCTTTCACTTGAAGAATATAACAAAGGATTGGTTGGGTTTTCTTCCCTTGTTGAGAAGGGTTTCCTAAGATACTTTTTGTGTACTTGTGCATGGTATTTATTCTTGTGATCTTGGTTGTTGAAAAAAATTGTTTATGGTTCAAGTAAAATGCTAAAAATGGAATGAACTTCATGCTTGAGCCTAGCTTATTGAGAAATCAACAATTGGTACATTTGGGAGGGAGTTGTTTAGATTGGTGGTGACAGAGTTGACACCCAGCACCAACTATCACCCTCAGACAGATGGGAAGACCAAGATAGTCAACAAGTGAGTTGAGGGGTATTTAAGGAACTATGTGGGTGGACATCAAAGAACACGGGTTAGGTGGCTACATCTAGGAAAGCATTTCTACAACGCCACTTTCCACATGTCCATTGGCATGACACCCTTTCGAGCATTGTACGGTTATATGCTCCCACTTTGGTAGACTTGGTTTTCGGGGAGAACAGAGCTCCCAAAGCCAAGGATTGGATCACCGAGAGTGAAGAGGTTCTCAAGTTACTAAAAGAGAACCTGTAGACAACACAGAGTCGACAGAAGATGAGTGCGGACAGACATGGGATAGAGCGCATCTTTGAGGTTGGGGACTTATTTTTCTTGAGAATCCAACCTTACAGACAGTCATCTCTGAAAAAGAGTGGGGTCGAGAAGCTCAAGCCTATATTTTATGGACCATATAGGATCATGCGTCGAGTAGGAGAGGTTGCTTATGAGCTAGAGCTTCCAGAGGGGAGCAAGATTCATAACTCATTCCATGTATCTTTCCTCAAGAAGGTCGTGGGACAATTCATCAACACATCATAGGAGCTTCCCCCATTGGATAAGAAGGGGCAGTTGGAGCTAGTGCTGGAGGAGGTGCTTGAGCAGAGAGAGTGCATATTGAGGAGCAGGGTCATCAAGGATTGCTTGGTTAGATGGAGGGGACTTCCAGTAGAGGATGCCACATGGGAGGGAGACCATATATTGCAGCACCTAGGATTGATGTTGCTTGAGGACAAGCAATCTCGAGAAGGGAGGATTGTGATGTCCCATTCCCAAGAGTAGGCCAACAGGGAGTGACTTAGTAGTTTATTTGTTCCCATAGATTATAGTCAAGCACAAACAGGGAACAAGAGGAGAAATAAGGATGAATTAGTGGCTAAACAATGAATTAAGCCAAAAAGCATAGGAAAAGTCACTTAAGCTAAAGTCAATAGAGAAATAGAAGAAAAAGGTGTTCAGGGGGAGACTTAATTAATTGATCACTCACCTTAGGAGGAAAAATGACTAGCTTAAGTGATGTCAACATAGAATTAGATCGAGAAGAGTATAAAGGGAGGAATTTGACCCAATTCCTCATTATGTTATGATTTGATGTTGAGAGAGTTTCCAGAGGAGGAGAATCGACCTCTTGTTGTTTTGTGGATTTATGGAGGAAACTACCACCTTGATTGGTTTCGGTGTTTAGAGACCCACCCTAGCCTATCGGAGCTACCATACAGGTATCTCACTGTACCATCTAGGATTATTTAGTTTTGCAGTGATTGCGCAACTCAGCTAGTGAGGGCGCAAGGGTTAGAGAGGGTTTTGTGTAGCTGCACGAGACTAGGGATTATATTGCAAATTCCTCCCGACCCAGTTAAGTACTAGCCAGGGTGCATCTTTTGAGCCACCAATCATCAGATTTTGACGATGGAATCTCTCAGGGTGCATCGAACTACTAGGAAGTTCACAGCTCTTGAGGAGGGGCATTTGGGGTTCCAAAGGGTATTCTGGATCATATCCGAGGAAACCCTTCTGACCCAGTACAACATTGTCTAGGGCGCACATTTTGATATATATAATAGTGGATTCTAATGGTGGAATCACTAGGGTGCACTCACAGATCCCAGGAGGTTTGCAACCCCCTAGGGGATGACATCCAGAGCTTCTGGGGTTTGATATTCAGTCCAACAGTCATCAGAAGCACCCTAGAGGACAAGGTTTTCATTTTGGGACAATTTCCAAGCGATTTTGTCGATTATAGCTACCAGGGCGAGTTTTCTAGTGTTTGCAACAGTTGTCGTGAGTTTCTGAAATTGCATTTTTGTCAATCTATCTGTGCATGCATAGATATTCCTTCATCTTATGATCACAAGTATTTTGTATTAGTTTCTTTTATTCCAGTGATGATCCACAAGATCTAGCTGACGATTATTTCTCTGCTTTCAGCATATCATTGTATTTCTTTCTTTTTCCCTCATAATACATATGAATGAGATGGTGTTTGTTCATTATTCTATATGCATCGTATATTCTGCTTAAACATTAATTGAATGAAACACATATGCGAAAATCACCAAACATGTTCAACAATTAACTCAAAAGCATCCAGAAACCTCCAGTGTATCAGATCAGACAGTGGACTTATCATTTTAGCAGTATTTCCTAGACTAGCCGAGTTAAGAACATTACAATAGGATTGCACCTAAAGCCTGGGGATACCCTCCTCTTGCAGATGTCCCTTCTCTTAGGGTTCGAACTCCTCTTTCACCCTACTTTGTCCCTCCATGAGACTTGAAACTAGGTGCAACTAACTTGGCCTCTTCTTCACCAAGGTACCTGCCTAAACATAAGAAAAAACTGCCCAAGTATGAGGCTCAATAGCCTCTCTCCATGGCTGGAAATATCTCCCAAAATCGTAGAAATATTAGACCACTTATTGCTCCATATCTCCACACTTGTGTTTGTCACAATGACTTGGATTCTTATTTATACATTCCCAAGGGTTGTGTGTCAAAGAGTCTCTTCACAAGTCATCTTACATGTAGGCTCTATGTGGTTGTGAAGCCCCATCACAACCCCCAAATCCCATCACCAATCCCATGAGGTCTCGACCTCATTCCAAGGTTTATTTTGATGAAAATAAAGGCTAAACTAGTGCCAACGAAATTTCCCAGAAGCCTGACACCTTGGCATCTAGTGGAAATACCTCCTGAAGTTACAAAATCAACACTCCTTCTTACTGATGGAGGTATCCCATCCTCCAATATTTTGATGCACCATTGTCGCACACAATAGATATAGCTCTAGATATGCCACCACATATACACTCCAATACTAACTGGGTAATCCCTCTATCACTGTGGAAAATGGGTCTGTGAACTTTGTCACTGAGAGAAGTTATGTTTTCAAGTCTGTCTGACTGACTACATCCATGGTCACTACTGTCCAGTGTGTCTAACATGCCACATCCTCAGTCACTGAGGCAAAATATGTTTGACTGGTTGCGTCCTTGGTCACTGAGGAAAAATATGTCTGACTGGTCACATCCTCGGTCACTGAGGAAAATCCGGTTTTCCAAGTTGCCTCACTAGCAATTCATATATCCTGATTGGTTTCCTCATCTATCACACTAGAAAAACCTGTGGAATCAACTAGATCCTCCATGGAAGGTACACAACTCTCAGAATCCTCATGCTTCTTCATTTCCTATCTAACCTCCTCAACCCATGAAACATGTCTACTAGTCCTGGAAGATGTCTCTCTCCCTCTTGAACCTGAGGGGGAACTCCCTTTGGATGACCATCTTTCCCTCTGAGCCAACTGGCTCTCCCTAAGATCGATCTCACTCTGATATCTCATGCTCCATATGAAACATAACTCCCTTTGAGTCTGCACAACCTCTGGAGTCGTTTTCTCCCTATCCACTGCCCTTTGCTCAATCCTGGGAGGTTGCTCCTCCCTCTTGGATCCTGAGGGCTGACTCCCTCTTAACTTTGGCTCCCTTTGAGCTGGTGTTTTTGGTGAGGTCACCTACCTCACTCGTCATGGAGCCATCTGCTACACCTTTGGTGGAACTACTTGTTCCTCCTATGTCTCTCTTCCCTTTTTGGCCATATCATCCATAGGCTAGCCCCTCAACCTATATAGGTTTCCCTCCCTAACTCCAAGAACCATTGTTAATTTGAATCTAGTCCATTTGGGCACAAGAAGCACCTGTCCATATCGAAACATCACATGATAGCCCTTCCTCTCAATCTCTGAGACTGAGAGGACACTCCTCCTAATTTTTGGCGCCCAAAACACATTCGACACCCTCAGTGTCTTCCCTAACTCCAATCGAAACGACGTTGTACCGAATTCTCGTACTGAATGCTTGGCTCCCATACCAATCTCTACACATAAGTCTAAGCTAGTCTCTGTGAGAGTGTCAAACAACTCTTGTGCACTTTCCATGTGACAATATTCTTCGCTATCCACCAACCATCTCTCCTTGCTAGAGACATACATGAAAGGCCAGAGACCAACAAGATCTCCCTCTAGAATTTGTCTGCAACCTCATCAACCTATGTTGTTGATTCATGTTGCCTTCTTCCTCTCCCCTTCCAGAGTGGACACTTTGAAGCATAGTGGCCAAATTCATGGCACTTAAAGAATATGATCCTACTAAGATCCTTCTCTCTCTGAAGAAGATCTTCTCCCTGACGAACCTCTTCTGTTTGGAGAACCCCTTCTTGCCTTCCTAGTGAGAGTTGCAAAGGCCTGGTACTTGTCACTGTTATTCTTCATTGGACCTCCAAATCATCCCTGGACACCAACCAGGTCTCCTCTTGGATACAATCTATCCATAGTCTTTCAAAGTTTGGTAACTTCTCTTGTGCATAGATCCCCTGCACAAAAGGTTCCCAAAACCTGGGAAGACCTCTCAAAGCCACATTCACTAACTCAATATCCTACACTATCTCGCCAATAGCTATGAGATGATCTCAGATATGAGTAATATTCATGAGATAAATGACAATTGTATCCTCATTGGTCATCTTGACAATATGAAGTTGGTGCTTCAAGTGTAGCATCCTACCTGTATTCTTGTTTTGGTAAAGACCCACCAAGGAATCATCCATCTCCTTGGCAATTTTTTTCTCGACAATTTGAGGAATCAAGTGGTCCTTCACGGATTCTAGCAATACCCGCTTGGCCTTCACTTCCTTTTTGTGAGTTGTTAATGTAGATTTTTTGAGGTCCTATGAGGCTACCAACTAAGGTCTGCCTTTGACCTTAGTTTGGCTCTAAGTTTCAACTTTGTGGATGTCCCTTGCTGTTGTTTTAGGACAACAAACAATCACCAAGTTTCAGTTCAATATTTTGATGGTTAAGTGTCCTTTTGAGGTGCCCTTTCAAGTGTTTTCTTTACTCAATGTTAGCACATGAAATATACATAAAAAAAAATAACACTACCTCTAGATATTTTAACTTTAAAATGTTGATCTACACTTCTAAGCATGCATGAAATTGACACATATGTTTTTGGTCAACATGACCCTAGAAAACCCCCCCCCATGGGGAAAACCAGTTTGGAACAGATATATATAGAAGGCATCAAAGAAAAATGTACAACACATGAAACATATACAAATGAACTTGGTACAATAGAAACCACTCTCGGATGCCTTGGAGTTCCTTGAAGACCTCCCCACAAGCCTTGTGAAGTAAGGCGCCCCTTTGTTTTCCTTTGTTTTCCTTTGTTTTCCTTTGCCTTTATCCTAATGCCTTTGCTTTTCCTTTTATCTTTCTTGACCTTTGAACTCTTGCTTGCCTTTGCCTTTCCCTTGTAGTAGCCTCCTCCTCTCAAGAAAGCCTCCCATAAGATGATGGTGCACCCCTCTCCTCAAGTGCGTCCCCTCCTCATGTAAAACTCCAAATGGTGCACCCTCCTTCACCCTTGTGCCCACTAATCTCTAGAGTGCACCTCTCCAAGGTGAATGGGACTCTCCACAAGGTAAGGGCCTCTCCCACACTAGAATGTGCCCTCCAAACTCTAGAATGCACCTCTCCTCTAGCATGTGCGCCCCTCCTCCATAGAATGTGCCCTCCTCCTAAACACTTGCACCCTCACTCATAATGGCTCCCTATATAGCTCTAGAACAAGCCACAACTAAATGAATGAGCCTCCAAGCAATGGAAAAATCCTCCTCCACTAGATGTGTGCCCTCCTCATAAGGTTGTGCCCCTCTTCGCTAGTAAATGTGCCCTCCACCACAAGATGTGCGCACTCTCTAGGATAGTAGCCAAGCCTCCATGGAAGACCTCTCCAAGCAACCTCAACTCAAGCAAATGCTTCCTCCTCAAACCCTCAAACAAGTGCACCCTCCTCTCCTCAAGAAATGCACCCAAGCTCTCCTTCTCATCGCCTCTCCTCTCAAGTGAAGAATGAGTCTCATAAATGCACTATACCCTCCTTTATCCTCCTTTGGCCAAACCCTAAAAGATCAATGGCCTAGATCCAATCTAGCCAAGTCTAATCAATGGGTGAGATTCAATCCCTAAATCTCACTTCGGAAACCCACTTTCCTTAGTTTGCTTTATGTCTATTAATTCACCCACTTTGTGAATTAATTGTCACTTTAATGACTTCAGTGACATATTTCACTTTTGACTTAAATCTCCTAAGTCAAATTGAAATTAGAATCATAAAGTAAATTACAATGGTAATAGTCTCCCCCTTTGTGTTTAGAGACTCATAAACACATGGGGACCACTTTCCAAGGTACCCCAATCTCAACAGTTAACTCATGTGGATCAGTAGGAGCTACAACCACATCCTCAACATACTCCTTGAGGTCATTCTCCTCTAGCAAAATGAGAACCCTTGCCTTCCTTGCACGGAAGTTGATTGCCCCTTCCAACATGTCCTCAAGCTTCAATGTGTTCACCATGGTTACCTGCCTAGAACAAGAGCAAGAGCAAGACCAAGAACAACATTCTTCAAGTGTTGAGGCCAATAACTTATCTTCTTCAAAACTCGAACTCTAATACCATGTTAGTTTTCACTGCATCTTAGATCTGGTCTAGTACTTCTATAGTTATGCACAATTACTCAATTTAAATTGTAAGCATAAACACACTAACGTGCATAACTTAAACCCAACAAAACACAAGTATTCAATCTTAAAAATCAATACTCTTATGTTGAGAAATAATGGGATCCCATACCAGGGATAATGGCCCTTTTACAGTCCTTCCAACCAACTCCTTTCCCACAAAGAATTGTCGTTACACTCTGTAACAACCCTTGAAACAACCTTTTACCTGATGTACATGATGCTTCAATACTCCAAGTCTATTGTCCTTGCTACATGTGACTGTCAGCCACCTCCAATGGTTGTTCTGGGCATAAATCATTCCTACAGCCTTGTTTTCCATCCTTAACACTACTCGTTGTAGCACCCTGTAGCCACCTAGGATTTGTTGTCCTCCAAACTGGGCAGCTACCCCTTTTCTCTCTCCTAGGACAACCACACAAACTGTTATTAGACACATGTAGTTGTTGTGGCCTTACTTCTCCAATCAAGCCAAGTCCTTTTCTCAGTGGCCATCCCTTAATCATGGTTGTGGTTTCCACAAATAGGGTTGTGATTGAGGGTAGACTTGCTCCTCAATCCTGCGACTACCCTCCTCTAGCATCCAACCCTTCTCTTAGGGTTCGACCTCCTCTTTCACCCTACTTAGCCTCTCCACAAGGCTTGAAATGGGTTGCAGCTAACTCGACCCCTTCTTCGGCAATATACCTACCTAAACATAAGAGAAAATTGCAAAAGTATGAGGCTCAATGGCCTCTCTCCATGGCTAGAAATGTCTCCCAAAATCACAAAAATCTTGGACCACTTATTCCTCCATATCTCCACACTTGTGTTTGTCACAATGACTTGGATTCTTATTTATACAGGCCCAAGGGTTGTGTGTCAAAGAGTCTCTTCACAAGTCATCTCACATGTCGACTCTATGTGGGTGTGAAGCCCCATCACAAACCCCCAAATCCCATCACTAAGCCCATGAAGTCCCAACCTCATTCCAAGGCCGATTTTAACGAAAAAAAAGGCTAAACTATTAAGTTTTAGTGTTGTTATTAGGTTATTTTCAGTTTAGTAGAGAATTCAATCCATTTCCAAAACAAAAACATAAAGAGGATCACTGAAAGAAAAGCAATCAAAAGGTACACAACATTTTATCTTGGGAAACCCTCATGGGGGAGAAAACCCAGCAACACTTCCTCAATGATAGATTGTCAATACAATGCCAAGACTAATACCAAAACACCAAACATAAACTAGGACTGAGCATGCGCCTCTCTTCTCCTTCCTCCTACAACTGCAACTTCTTTCAAAAGATGCACACTTGTTGAGTGAGTGAATGAATGAATAAGTGAGGCACCATCCTCACTTATAAATACTAGTTGAGGAGGTGCTAGGGTTATGTCTCTTCATTTAGTAGGGCTGACTTCTTCCAAGAGTGGTTAAAACCACTTTATAAACCCTAGGGGATGACTTTACAAATACCACCATATAAATATGGTTTGACCAATCCACAAAAGGGGATTTGGTCTTATACAAGACCTGACATGATCAATCCACAAAAGGGGATTTGATCTACAAGATAATAAATCTAATATAATTAGAATATTCTTCAAAGTTACAATATTTTAACACTCCCCCTTAACAAGAAGGGTATTCTACTGACATAACCCAATACAACATCATCAAGAGAAAGAGAGGGAAACATCATCATCAACATCTGGAACACTGACTGTCACATCTATAAATCATCAGAAGTTTTTCTCATCATCAATATCATCATCCACAACATGGAGTTGGAGTAGCATCATCATCATCAACAACAACAACATGAAGTTGAGGTAGCATCATCATCATCAGCAGCATGAACCTGAAACATCAACATCAATTAGTATAAAGCTATAACAACAATATCACCAACACGAAGTTGGTACACCATCATTAACAACACGAGGCTGATACATCCTCATCAACAACATGAGGCTGATACAACATCATCAACAACACGAGGATGAAACAACAACATCATCAGCATGAGGCTGAGACAACAACATCATCAACACAAGGCTGAGACAACGAAATCATCATCATATGGAAATAGAATGAGGCAGGTGAAACAAAAACATTTTGTGGTACTCTGACGAACCGTCCTTACTGGACCTTTGGGATCTACCCAGTAATCATAAGATTCCCTAGGATATAAAATCCTAACAAGATACCACGTGGTAATCTGACAGACCGTCCTTACTGGACCTTCAAGATCTGCCCAGGAATCATAAGATTCACTAGGATATAAAATCCTAACGGAGCTACCACTACTGACCATGGTTGGCATATACATGCATAGGTACTCTGACAGACCATCCTTACCTGACCTTCAAGATCTTCCCAGGGATGATCAATCCCCTAGAATATAAAATCCTAACGGAACTACTCGTTGTTGGTCAGGATACTATAGTATCATCAACATCACTCCCCCTTTCGAGGGAGGTCCTTTAGGAAAACACCAAGCTTGTCTCAGAAGTACTCAAACTTCACATGAGACAGAGGCTTGGTCAACACATCTCCAACCTTCTCATCTGTACCAACGTATTGAATCTTTACAACTCCCCTTTGCACCATATCACGAATGTAGTGATACCATATCTCTATGTGCTTCGAATTATCATGGAACATTGGGTTCTCCATCATCTTTATCCAACTCTGGTTATCACATAGATTCACAGTGGATTCCATCTCCAGATTGAACAGACCTATCAACAGCTTCTAAAGCCATGTGGCTTCACAACTAGAGGAACATGTTGCAATGTATTATGCTTATGTCGTGCTAGGAGCAATATTGAATTGCTTCCTTCTTTGCCATGAAGTCATGGTTGACCCCAGGCTGAAACAACATCCTGAAGTGCTCTTTCTATCAGAAGCACTTCGAGCTCAATCTGAATCAGTATAACCATACAGTCTGAAGTCATGATCTCCAGTATAACAAAGACCATAATCCAATGTACCCTTAAGGTATCTCATCACATACTTTGCAGCTACAAGGTGAACACGTCTGGGTTCTGTTAGAATATGAAAGATTGTGCTCGTTTTACCATTGACAATACCCTTGTCACCCAACCATAGGCCGAAGCCACCCTCCGAGCACCTTGACCTTGACAGAGAAGAGAATCCTGGTAGCAATCCAATATCCAAGAGAGGCTAATGCACCAAGCAAGAAGTAACCAAGATGATCAGATAGTCCCACCCAAAAGTTGGCACAGTACCTTCCCCAAGACTTGCGCACAAGACTGCAACTGCACTGCGTATAACTGGCTCTCTGCAACTGCTGAGAAGTGTGTCAAATGAGAGACTGGCGCTCTATATTTATAGTGGTTTTGGTAGACTTACTGGGGTCGACTTCTCCTTCTGGGTACTAATTAATTCATATTAATTATATTTCTACAGCCGACATCTTGTCTAGGGTTTCCTTCATTTCTTTGCTTCCTTCCGAAACATTCTAATCTTGTCAAAGGTCACAATAAAAGTTCATACCTCCCAAAGCTACCATAATATCAACACTCCCTCCTAGCTAGGGAGGTATGGTCTTGAGCACAAATAGACCATTCAACTGGTAGTATCACGAGCACCGTCATTATTATCCAACTAGATAATCTCCTATGACAACTGGTACAATATCAATTGATAGAACACAACTGTGTCTATCCATGGTAGTACGCAACTACTCAAACTGTGACACATAGTCACAATCAGTGGAACATATCCACCACAGTAGTATATCTCTATTGTCTGCAGACAGGCAGTCTCCATAACAATCATCTGATGACAACCTGCACAAAAAATATTATTAAAAATAAACTGAACCATCTGGGCCAATCTTTCACTCACATCTGTGAGATCTGAAAGAATATCTTCCCTCAGTATAGAACATCAACAATGGGCTATCTGCCCTATTCTTATCAAACAAGGAAGAATGATTGTTTCTAATATCTAAGCCTGGACCATTCCTCACCCTGGGCCATTCTTCCTACACTAATCAAAGTGCACCTGGAGAGAATGTATAAACCCTAAGTAATGTCTGTCCCTGATTGTTGAGCCTGGACCATTCCCCACCCTGGGCCATTCTTCCTACACTAATCAAAGTGCACCCTAGAGAGAATGTATAAACCCTAAGGAATGATTGTCCGGACCATTTCCTTTGTTAACCACAAGAGGAAAAGACTATCATGTATCAACCTCCAAAACGAACCATTCCTCATGTTAACCACAATGAGAAATAGTTGTCTGGCGAGGCAGGCCAGTCTTCTTGAGTAACCTTCAAGAAGAGGAACTACCCTATACCACTCCCCATGTTACCCATAATGGGAATTCGTTGTCTATGATACATCAACAATCTGGACCATTTCCCATGTTAACCACAATGGGAAATCGTTGTCCGTAAAAAATCTCAATCCACTTTCCTAACAGGAAAGAATCTGCCCAACTGGGCTATTTTTCAATATCGAAAATAAATGTCTTCAATAATATTTTTAGTGCTCCCTCCCAACCTGGAGAGTCATTTCTTCCCTTTCAACTAAGGGAGTTATTTCCATGGTCCCCATCTTCTCTCGGAAATATGCAAACTTTATTCTGGATAGAGGTTTTGTCAGGATATCTATTGTCTGCTCATCAGTGGGGATATACTCGAGCTTTACCTCTCCTTCCTAGACTTTATATTGAATAAAGTAGTATTTGATCTCAATGTGTTTCGGCCTTTCATGAAACATGGGATGTTATGATAATCTTATACAACTCTGATTATCACAATATATTATGGTCGATTCTGGAATCTGATCAAATAAATCAGAGATTAACTTTCTTAACCATATTGCTTTTATGCATGCTTCACATGCTGCCATATACTCTGCTTCTGCTGTGCTGAGTGTGACAGACTTTTGTTTATTGATGCCCCAAGATATCACAGCGGAGCCCAAGCTGAAACACATACCTGAAGTTCTCTTTATGTCTTCTGCACTTCCTGCCCAATCAGAGTCTGTGAATCCATGAAGTTGGATATCACCGGATGCGGTATATCTCAAGCCATAGTTTATTGTCCCATGAATATATCTTAATACTTGCTTTGCAGCTATCCAATGTTCATGTCTTGGTTCCAAATGGAACTGGCTTAGTGTATTTATGGCAAAGAAAATGTATGGTCGAGTATTTACCAAATACATCAATGACCTAATTAGTTTTCGATATAGAGATGGGTCTACTGGATCAGAATCTGGATCTTTCACTTTTATTATATCCGCATTCATAGGAGTGTCCATGGACTTACAATCCATCATTCCAAATTTTTGAAGGATCTTTATTGCGTACTTTCTTTGTCCAAGGAATACTTCACCATGCTTCTACCTTACTTCTAGTCCCAAGTAATAATGCATGAGACCTAGATCTTTCATATCAAATTCAGAAGCTAATTCCTTCTTGCACTGGATGATGAGAGACTCTTCACCTGTTATGAATAGATCGTCAACATATAGTAGTAGGATTACAGGTG
>SNQJ01S0005022.1:29409-65992 GCA_010110895.2 Picea sitchensis
TATCCAACTTAGCTTCCATTGAATCCATCTTAGTATCCAACTTAGCTTCCATTGAATCCATCTTCTTTTGTAGTTCATTTATGTCCCTATGCATTTCTTCACCTTCATCAAGAGTCCAAGTAGGATTTTTTGGAGGCTTATTTATTGTAGAAGTTCCCTTTTTTGGTGGCATGTTGGCCAAGTATCACTTGTGAACCTTGATTTTTAGGTGGTTCTGCTAGACAATATTTCTTCTGTTGTATCTCCCAAGTTTCGACCCTTCTAGGTATGAAAATTTATTTTATGTATTTCTCTGATATTTCTTCTCTACAATGCCATAGGTCTGATCAAAGTTGGATGTGCCAAGTGGAATTTGTGGTAACTTCCCCACAACTTGTTGATTTTTGTCATTTCCATGAGATCTCACTTGTATAGCGTGCCCTGCAAAAAATAATTGATATAAATTCTGAAACTCGCACCCAAAATACTATAGACTATCCATGATCCAATGAAACTAGCCCCACTCAATTTGGATACTCTAGGAAGAAGTTATGATTGTTTTACTTGGAACACATTCTTGAGACTAGTCAATAGGAATAGCCAGATACCCTATCTTACACAGGGTGTATCTACAAATTTAAGATGACCCAGAAGCTGAAATTTTTACCCCATATACCTTACTAATTTCTGTAAATATCTTCTGTAGTTCAGGGTTTGAAACATTACCGAAAAGTTTTTATAGAGAAAATTCCGCAATGACTCAGTTCAGGATGATTCCAGAACCCTATCTTGTACAGGCTGTATCTCCAAAATTATAAGGCCTCAAGAGCTTAATTTTGAACCCAATGTACCTTGATCCATATACTAAATATCGTCCAAGTTGTTCCTTCTGAAATGTTGTAGAAAAAAATTTATAGAAAAAATTCCAAGGTGTCTCAGATGTAGCAGCGAAACCCCAAGACCTTGAGCTCTTATACCATATGTTAAGAACCAAATATCAATATAGCATAGAAAAACCTCAGAAAAAGTACTCAACGCCTTCAAAAAGAGATAATTTCATATAATAAGCCTCTTTGAGGGGGAAACCTCCTTTTACCCCACTTAAATGTTCAAGTACAAGATGATTCAAAATGAAAATGTCTCCTTGGTATATATAGGAGACTAGGAGGTATAATTACAACTAATGGCCTAAAGCTAACATAAGTAAAATAACATTACTAATATAATATGCCCTAATTAAGGGGTAATGAGCCAATATTAGGGCTTAACATTCTCCCCCATCATCAATTTAGAGGGAGACAAACATTACTCTAGGTTATCCAAGATCTCCAGATGATATGTTCAGAGATATTGCAGTAAGGCATAAAATGCCTACCTAGACTCACTTTACAAGAGGAAGAAAAACATACAAGCCTCTCAAGACACATTCCGAGAAAATAAAAAGAGATTTCTGAGCTATCCTTCAGTCATGAGACACTTCATTAATGTTGAGACTCCTTGTATTACAGAAACTAAAAAAGCATCGATATGGCAAGATGCCATAACAGAAGAAAACCAGTATATCTTAAAGAGTGATGCATAAGATATTATTCAGGGACCAGAAAGAGAAGTTCGTGGTAACTTCCAAGTGGATCTATAATATCAATCATGCAGCTGATGGAAGTATCAAGAAATACAAACAAGATCCATAGACAGTTTTCTCATAAACAGAGGGAGTTGTCTATGATGAGACACTTGACCCAGTGAACCGATACACTTCCATTTGTACTACCATCCATGAGTTGGAAACTATATCAGATAGATATATTCTTGATGAGTTTGGATTTCAGCAAGAGTGTTGTTGATCCAAAACTATACAGTCTTAGTGATGAGAACCTGATCCTGATGACTTATTCAGAAATCATTGTTGTTGGATACAAGTAATCCTTGACTCCTGAAATCAAGATGAAGAATCCAAGTATGATGCACTACTTATTGGTACAAGAAGTATGATAGAATGCAAAATCTACCGTGATGGATTTAAATAAGAAGATTGATGATGATTCAAACGATATTGATACATAGCTTATTGGATCACTATTGTATATGGTTAACACCAGACTGAATTCATACCATGCAGTGAATGTGCCTAGTCATTTTATGATTCAACCAAGACAGATTCACTTGACAACAACAAAACATGTATTGAGATATATACAAGACACAGTTGGATATGGCCTGAGATATGCCTCCAGTGTGAAACTAATTTTACAGGATATACCGATTCAGATTGAGCAGAAAGTACAATGGACCAAAAGAACACATCTAGTTGATGTTCTACCATGAAATTTTCCATGGTTTCCTGATATAGCAGAAAATTAAACTTTGTGGCCTTGAGTACCATAGAGACAGAGTATATAAGCATCATGTGTGCAAAGCAATGTGGCTTCACAAGCTTCTAAATTATTTACTTAACCATGAGATGGATCCCATAAGGATGACCAAAAGCCATGAGTAAAATCTCCTTGAGAATCGAGTGTTTTCTTATGGATCGAAATACAATCAGATGAAACATCCTTATTTCAGAGATAAGATGCAGAGGATAATCATACTCATGTAGTACCTTCCTACACATGAGAAAATTGTAGATATCTTCACCAAACTAACTTTGTGAATAATGGCTACCTAGTTGAGAGAGAGTGTCAATAACTCCCGCCAAGAAAAAATTTAAAACTCATTTGTGTGAGACTTGGAATGATAAATAATGCCTCCCTAGCTAAGAGGGAGTGTTGATGAATGCAGCTATGGGAGACATCCTCCAACTTACAAACCTGTGATATGTGGAACATAACATCTATGTGAAGCCTTTCTCGTAGCTTACAAACATAACAGAAAGACCCTATGAAGGGTTTGTGGTTCCTACCTAGGATAGAGTCAAGAACGTAGAGATGACCTCCTCCATGACGTGAGTGAGAATAAATCTAGATGATTATCCATATGAAAAGATATTTGTTGAGTTAGGACGTGCTTGTGGTTGAGCACAAGGTGAATGTGGGAAATCCCATAAGTGTTGGGCACATCATCATGTGAACAGAAATGAAGATGATGTCATGGCATCCTCTGAGCAACAGAGTTGATGAGAATACTCCAGATGATTCTCTTGTTGGTGGTAGTGGGAAAGCATATATGTAGAGTGGACGTTTTTGTGGACAAGCATAGGTGAATGTGTGAGGACCTAGTTCATTTGTTTAATGCAGTGAATCAGAGTCATGGAATCCATATGGAGGTTCCTTTAGTGGATGAGCACTAGTGGGTGTATCAGATACTTTTCTATATATTGTTCAAGAGTCAGACCTACCTGTGACCCTAGTTATTATGTAAAGGGTACATGTCGGCCCCACTTTAATGTGTTTAATAATAAATGTAAAAGATAATTAATATTTATATTAATATTAATTATAATAATAATAATAATAATAATAATAAATTATAGAGTGACTTAGAGAGGTCGGCCATGTTGAGTCAATGGACACCTTTGTTGAGTGATCAAGTCTAATATAAGTAAGAGATGATTCTCCATTGTAGGATCATATCTTCCTTGTGAGTTTGGAAATTTCGGCAAACACTTCTACTTGGAAAAGTAGCACACCTCTCTTGGGCTCTAGTGTTTCTATGCATTAATCAGCCTCTTGTGTGCTAAGTCATTCTTGGTGGTGAAAGGTATTTCTCTTCAAGAATATAGCAAAGGATTTGGCTGGGTTTTTCTCCCTTGTTTGAGAAGTGTTTCCCAGGATATATCTTGTGTTCTTGTGCATGGTGTTTCTTCTTCTGATCTTGGTTGCTGCAACATTCTTGTTTATGGTTAATACATGATGAAATTAAATGAACTAGATGCTTAACCTAGCTTATGAAAAATTAACATGAGTGAGGCGACCAGCAGGAACACCAGATGAGAACGGGAGTGATAGAAGAACGAACCAACCCACCAAAATATGATGGATGGGTTTAAGTAATTCATGGGGGTCAAGAACCTCTTGGCCTTCCCCAAAAATCTCATGTAACTGATTCCCCCCCCCCCCCACCCCCATTACAAAAAATGGGTGATATAAAATAAATAAGCACTTATCCCCTCAAGCCCCCTCTCTTGTGGAATCATAGCCCCCTATAACTCTAGTCCTTCTCCGTCAGGTAGCCATCGATGTGTTTATTATTAATAATTATCAAAATAACACATTTATTACGCACACTGGCCTCTTTTAATTTTTTGGGCCCTCTGGCCTCTTGAAAATTAACAAAATACATTATTTAATATGGGGCTCAAAAATCAGGGTGTTACATCCCCTCCCCCTTATTTTGGCACTGTCCTCGGTGCATATACAAAATAGAGATCAAAATCTCAAAATTTATTCAAAATGTTGTGGGTACTCTGCCCGCATGACATCTTCATGCTCCTAGGTAGCATCTTCAGGACCGTATCAGGTCCACTGAACTTTTACCATTTCTATAACTCGATTCCAGAGCATTTTGTCCTTTCTGTCTAATACCCTCACTAGTTGGACCTGAAAGTCTCCCTCTGTCTCTACCCGAATCAGATGCCAATCAATAACATGGTTAGCATCATGTACATATTTATTTAGAAAAGAGACATGAAATAGATTATGAACGTTCATAGAAGTAGGCAATGCCAACATGTATGCAACTGGCCCTATTATGTCCAATATTTCAAATGGACCACAAAATCTGCCTGTCAGCTTTGTACAACTACCCAATTTCAAAGAGATTTTATTGGGCTTCACTTTCAGAATTACATGCTCCCCTACTTTAAATTCTCTAGTTGTCTTGTTCTTATCTGCATAATTTTTTTGTCTATCCTAAGTTGTCTTTAAATTTCTCTTGATCTTAACCATCTGGTCTTCCATATCCTTGAGCAACTCTGGCCCAAGTACCACTCTATCTGCTAGGTTGTCCCAAATCACTAGAGTATTGCATTTCCTACCATACAAGACTTCAAATGGGCTCATTCTCAATGAAGCTTGATACCCATTATTATATGAAAACTCAACCAAGTAAGTAATCTTCCCACTTAAATTGATTATCCATCACATACATTCTAAACATATTTTCAATTACTCGGTTGACCCTCTTTATTTTCCCATCTAAATGTGGATGGTATGATGTGATAAAGTTTAGATTTGTACCAAATCCTTTAAACAATCCCCTCCAGAAATTGGAGGTAACATTTGTATCTATGTCCGAGACAATTGTCCTAGGTATCCCATGCAAACTAGCAATCTCCCTCATGTAAATTTCTGCAATATTATCAATTGTATGTGTTGTTTTTACAGAAACAAAATGAGCATCCTTTGTTAATTTTTCCACCACTACCATGATTGAATCATGTTTCCTTGTTTTCTTGGGTAATTTAGTTATGAAATCAATTATTATCACTTCCCATTTCTTCTCTGGGATTGGTAATGGTTGCAACAAACCTGTTGGGTACCTATGCTCAGCCTTCACCTTCTAACATTCCATACATCAACCGACGTAATCAACAAAATCCTTTTTCATTCCCAGCCAAAAGAATTGGCATCTTACTATTGTAATCGTTTTCTAGTAACCAGGATGTCCAACATAAGGAACATCATGCATTTCCTTCAATACCAAATTCCTCAGTTCTCTGGAGCTAGGAACATAGATTCTATTCTTATGCATGAGTAATCCATCTTTATTTATCTCATACTCCTTTATTTTATGTTGTACATCTCCTTGTTGTAAGTTTTCCTTTACCTATAGGTAATGTTGATCTGTAACAAGACCATCTAAAATTCTTCTCTTCAGGTCTGATTGATGCATACTGACAGTAGTAGCATGCATGAGATGCACTCTTTTACTAACTGCATCAGAAACTTTATTCTCTTTTCCTTTGATATGCTTGATATCGAGGTCATATTCACTTAAAATTCCAACCATCGTGTTTTCCTGACATTCAAGGTTGGTTGTTCAAAAAGATACTTCATGCCAATGTGGTCTGTCCTTAATTTGAATCTCTTCCCCATGAGGTAATGCCTCCACATATTCAAGGTGTGGACAATGGCAGCAAGCTCCAAGTCATGTGAGGCATAGTTCCTCTCATGTTCCTTAAGATTTCTGGACTCATAACCAATGACATGTCCATTTTGTGTGATGACTCCCCCAAGTCCTTCCTTACATGCATATGTACATACCACAAAACTTTCATTTGGGTCAGAAATCTTCAACACAGGTGCACTAGTAAGTAATTCCTTCAAAAGATTAGAATGCTCTTCACACTTAGGTGTCCATTCAAATTTAGTTCCCTTCTTTTGCAAAGAAGTTATGGGATGAGAAATCTTAGAGAACCCTACTATGAACCTTCTGTAGTAACCAGCTAATCCCATTAAATATCTTACTTATGACACATTTTTGGGTGTTGGCCATCCTCTAATGGATTCAATCTTCTTTGGATCTACTGCTATTCCTTTCTGTGAAATAATGTGTCCCAAGTAATGGATCTTATTTTGATAAAAATAACACTTACTCAACTTGGCATACAACTGATGTTCACACAACACTTGCAATACTAGTCTTAAGTGATGTTCATGCTCCTCTTTAGTCTTGAAATAGGAAAGTATGTCATCCAAGAATATTATGACAAACTTATCCAAATAATTTCTGAATATTCCATTCATTAAGAACATAAAGACAGTTGGTTCATTGGTCAGTCCAAATGGCACCACTCAAAATTCATAATGCCCATACCTGGTTCTAAAGTTTGTCTTATGAATGTCTTCTTCCTTGATTATTACCTGATGGTATCCTGACCTCAGGTCAATCTTTGAAAATATATTTACTCCTCTTAGCTGATCAAAGAGGTCGTCAATTCTAGGTAGAGGATACTTATTCTTTATAGTATACGTATTCAGCTGTCGAAAGTAAATACAAAGCCTCAAGGTTCCATCCTTATTTTTTATAAAGAGTACTAGTGCTCCCCAAGGTGAAACACTTGGATGTATGTACCCTTAAGGTGAAACACTTGGACGTATGTACCCTTTCTTCAACAATTCCTCCAACTGCATTTGTGATTATTTTAAATCTAGTGTGATCATTCTTTAAGGTGTTTTTGACATCAGGGCAGCTCCTGGCACTAAATCAATAGAGAAATATATTTCCCTTTTTGGTGGAAAACCTGGTATTTATTGGAATACATCCTCGAATTCTTGTAGTATCAAAACATATTCAAGGCTTTCCTCCTTTGTATTTTCTATCTCTTCCACATGAGATGCATACAATTGACATCCTTTTCTAAAACATATCTTCAATTGTATGGATGAAATCTCCCTTATAGAGATGGGTCTTGGAGATCCTTTCATAATGATCTATTTTCCATCGCCATCAAGACATGCAAATGTCTTTATGTGACAATCTAGGACAACATGATGTTTTTCCAACCAATGCATTCCAATTAGAATGTCATAAGACCCCAAGGGTATGATATTCAGATCAACACTAGTATCCACACCATTAAGACTTGTGGAACAACTTCTGACCATATCATCGATTCTCCTTTTGGTTCTAGTGGATAACTGAACCAAACTTGATTTTCCAAGCTTAATTTTCTCCAAATGTAATCTATCCATTATTTTAGGATCAATGTAACAATGAATTGCTCCTGAATCAATTAAAATAGCAACATGTTGATTTATGATCTTACCTTCTACCTCAATCATATTGGATTGGTACTCTGCTTGTCGATCATCTAAAGATACATAAATTATTCCCATATCTTTGACTATCATAGCCTCTTAGACGTTGTGTGTAGTCTTCACTCTGTCCTTTCTGTGTGGGAAATCCTTGTGCAGGTGATCTTCCTTGCATCCCCAACATTGGATTGGTGGTCTTCCCCCTTTTCCCAAGGAGTCTTTTTTCTTGGATTCACCCTTAGCATACTAATCTTGATGATTTATATTAGGCTCATTCCTATTTAAGGGAGGTTTGAATCCTTTCCTCCTCTGATCATAATTCCCCTTCTTCTTATCCATCCAAGATTTTTGTAGGGATTCTCTTCCCTAGCCTTGTTCATACAGATATTTATCCTTCCTGATGGCCTCGGCCAAGTTATTGGGCTCATCATACATAATATTTTCTTTATAAAAGGATGGCAGTCCACTCAAAAACCTCTATATCTTTACCTTTTCATTGTTTATAAACCCAACATATTTTAACAATCTTAAGAACTTCTTCTCATATTCTTCCATAGTCATGCTTCCCAGTATGAGTTCAAAGAACTCTTGCATTTTATTATCATAGAAATTATATGAGAGTTACTCCTTCTGGAAGTACTTCTTGAACTGCTTCCAGGTGATCCTAATCTCATTAATATGTTCAACTTGCTTTCCCATGTAAATCGTAGGTGGAAATCCTGGCTTATAGGTTTGATGAATAGTTATGCAATTGAAAATACCTCCTGAGTCCAATAAACCATGCTTCAGCATTATCTTCCCTTTCGTGTTCACCATCAAAGGAAGGTGGCTTAATATTTCTCATCTCTCCTCGAAAACTGTCTACTTCATGTCTCCTTCTTTGGTGTCTAACAGGAGACACCTATGCACTACTTATGGAATATTTTGATGCATAAATATTCCTTGATGAGTAGGGAGGTGAGTGATTTCTATGAGTTTTGCTAGCAGTTCTTCAATAACCAGCTCTTCCACGATCATCTATGCTTTCAAAAAACCTACCTTCTTCTTGTTGTTTTGATTTTGATCCCCTCTTTGTTTGCCTCTGCAAATGATTTAAGATCTACAACACTCGAGCATTTATCTGACTTTGTTCTCTCATCATCCTCTCATTGTTTTCTTTGTAGCTTTGCACTTCTATTTTTCAGGCTTCTTACAGTTTATATTAATGTTTCTTTCTCTCCTATGCCCTTACATCCATTGGACTATGTCTCTACATTACCAACTCCGGTATTCTGAACTTCAGGATCTTTGTCATGGTCGGAGGCTCCCTCACCTTCTTCCATCTCTCGAATCTTCATTTTGAGCTAATATGTTTAATCTCTTAATTCTACAAAATGTGCAAGTGACCATTTTGTTAGAGTTATGCATATAAAGAAACTTTCCAAACAATGCTACAAGTCTCCCTTTTTTTTTTCTTCTTAGTTCATGAAGAATATATCCCCATTCCCCATGAAATAACAGTGTCATGTTATCCTTGGCTAATACAAAATTTCATTCTATGTAGGTGCTTCCCTCAAACTAGGTTTCAAGTGACCATGGTTTGAATCCATGGCTTAGTCCCTTCCTTATCTCCTCGCTTCATGTCCTTTCACAAGGGGCTTCTATGAGTCACAAACTTGCAGCTAAGTTATGACCGAAGCCCCTTTATACCTATGCATGGGACTAGGTCTGGGAACAAGTCCTCCAAACTTTGACCTTCGTTTAATCTATGTTGTCAACTCATGTTTCCTCTGGAAGTTAACTTTCTCCGAAATCTCCAATAGCTCCACCACAAGGATCGAACGGTCTAGATTTAATCTCCCGTCAATTGGAAGACCCTGCCCCCATCTGGAGGCTTTACGTGATCGATGGTTTTTGAATTAATCAAGTGTTGGGATGGATGATCCTCTATTAATTTAGTGCTCCGGGGGTCTGGGACATTCAGTTTTCATGATGCTTAACCCCTCTTGAGTGACAATTCACTGAAGTTCTTACCCTGTCCATCCACTACTTGATCCCACGGTTGAGAAAGGTCCTAAAGGGATCCTAAATTGATGGTCTATGTGCCTTCACAACTTCGGGCTTCGACACTTTTCACTTGTAGAGACTTGAAAACCCCTGTAGTACCAAGTCTCTGGACTACAATATATATTTCTGCGTGTCTTCTGGGATCAATGATTGATATGTACTCCAGCCTTTAGGTCTTCAAGAGTTTTGGACCCAACACAAAATGTCACATATTTTTCCTCTAGAGTGCCTAGTCTCTGGACTGCATAATCTGTCGCCACATCGCAAAATACTAGAAGAGGACACGTGGCCCAATCAGGCAGGTGAAACATGTCACATTCTAACTGAAATTTCAATCCTCCACAGGCTCAAAATTCACTGACACGTGGAACACATCCCATGTGTCTCCATCATCCTAGGTGAGGTCTGCAAGCCACATCACTTCAAAATTTTGGGCTTGAGAATATTTTACACTTGTATTCCTCAAGTCTCCCAAACATCAAATTTTCTAACTGCTTACACTTTCAGGGTCCACATCACCCCCAGGTGACATCATCATGCCCCACCACTTCGACTCTTTGGGCTTGGTAATATTTCCCTGCATGCAACATGAGGGTTTTCTTCTCCAGGAGTGTCGATCCTCCAAACTTCCATGAGATCTATGGCTCACATCACCCATGCACAGATCTGATGGCAAAGACTTAAACCTACTAAAACTTTTTCTTCGCTTCATCGGATGACCATTGTTCACCTGCCCTTTGATCCAACGATATTGGATCTCTCTTGATCCCACAGTGGTGATCGCTCTCGAATTCAAAAGGGTGTTCACAATATTCAATCCCTTACAAAGGATCTCTGACGTTATAGCTCTTGCATAGAATCCACAACATCATTCCTCCTGAGCGTTTCAACTTCACAGTCATAATTCAATCTCAACCACGAGACTCTGACAAATAGAACCAACCCATATTGGCCCGGTGTTTCAACCAGAATCTCTAATACCAATCTGTAACATGCCCTGCCACCCATAGGTTGGAGTACGCTACCTTCAAGCCCACCATTGGACTTCTTTATCTTATATTTACCTTTTTAAATTAATAAGTATGTATAAAATAAAATATCTAATGACATGCACAACAATAACCAACAAGCATGCACATTCTAAAGATTTAATTAAATGATAAATAAATACACACCAGAATACATTCATATACAGGTAAATAGTATCGTAACAAAGAGAACTTATCTTTATAAAAAGAAGACACCAACTGGCTGTAGATCAAGGACGTTCCCCCCATATGTAGACACTATTGTTCGAAAACTCAACAACAGTGTCACCCTCCAGTCAGGGCTATGAATCCACAAGGGTGATTCCAAAGTGATTACTTGGCTCCCCAAACCAGTCAACACTCAATCTCTCACGAGCTTTCCCATCACTCATAGCAATCCAAGTACCCAAATATCTTCTACCCAGACTACACCACCCAAGAGAATGGACCTCTACCCTTCTCTGCCATGTAGTCCCTCAGGCAGTCCTTCTCCTTCCAGGGCTCTAGTGCAACTGGTCTAGAATTTCAATGTTGGAACTCTCAGGACTCGCATTTGTGAACAAGGTTGGACACAGAACAATGCATCTCATACATGCAGGCCTCAAGTCATGGATGGATTACACCAACGACCTATAAAGCCAACAATACCATGGCTTCTCTTCAGTAGTTCGTTTTCCTTTCCCCAAGACAAGACACAAATGAGGAAGATGAAAAAGTGACGGAAATGAATGGAATGAGATCTATAGGAAATGTGTGAAAAGGGAAATGGAGTGCATGCATGAAATAATGAATGAATGATTGAACGAGTGAGGCGATCAGCAGCAACACCATACAAGAACGTGAGTGAGAGAAGAATGAACCAACCCACCAACATACCATGGACGGGTTTAAGTAATTCGTGGGGGTGAATAACCTCTTAGCCTTCCCCCAATATCTCATGTAACTGATTCCCCACCCCCCATTACACAAAATGGGTAATTTTTGGCACAGGGGTAGACCCAAGGTTCAACACTTCAACAACACACCAACAAAACCCTAACTATCGACCCTTTCGAAAACACATGCGAAGCAGATGAAGTCTCACCTGAGATAGAGGCAAGGGAGTTGTAGGAATCAAGTGTCTACAACCTAGCCGAGACAGATATCTATGATCACAACTAGGTTGTAGACATTTGAGTCTTGCAACCCCCCTACCTCTACCTCGGGTGAGACTTCATCTACTTCGTAGGTGTTGCTGAAAGGGCCAGTAGTTAGGTTTTTGTTGGTGTGTTGTTGAAGCATTTAACCCTGGGTCTGCCCCTGTGCCAACAAATGGTTCCATTATTGGGACCTGAAACTGTGATTGTTGGGAACTAAGGAAAAGAGAAATCTATGTGCATAGATCTATTGCCCTAGTGTGCAGTACTCTACTTAAATTGTGAATCTTTGTGCTAAGAAGAGAAGTATGATCTGAAGAAAGAGGTAAGATCGTAAATCTTTGTGCTCTGATCAATGTAAGATAAGTGGAAATTTTTGTTTCGAAAGTATGAATCTAGGTATGTTTGATAGATGTTGTCCTAGTCTGAAAACTAGGGCACAACAAGAAGAAAGAATATATGATATGAATAGATCTGATAAAAATAGTGAAAGATATGTTATCCCTATGCATAGAAATAATTTTTGGACTAACAAGTGGATGCAAGATCCTAGAAATAATTTTTTGTAGGTCTATCACTGTGATCCCAATGCATAGTACATGAAAGGTTGGGGATCATTTAAGAGAGAGAGAGGATTGACATTATGTTATAATTGTAGAAGATCGGGACATATTGCTAAGGAATGCTCTGGTAGAATTCTTTTTTGCCTTTGTTGTAAAGCTACTAGACATGAAGTTTTGGATTTCCCTAGAATGATTGATAAAGTTGATAAGATGAACATGAGACAAGAAAACCATGAGGAAGGTCAAGAAACTAAGAATATTCCAAAGAACCAGAAATAATCAAAGGCTATATTATTGCAGATAAAAGAAACACTAAATGATCACAGAGACATCAGTTTATCATAGATTTTAAAAGAGAAAGAGTGCATAGAAACAAAAAAAGGAGACTTTGACATAGACTGTGTATTGGATGAAGAAACACATGTGAACATTATGACAAAAAGTACTTGGGAGATCTTTGGAAATCCTGTTATGATTCCTTCATTGGGAGGAATAGGATTGTTTAAAGGAAAGTTAATAACCCTATGTGGAATACTTGCCCATGTACCTATGGTTGCTCATGGGACATCGACAGAAGAAGAATTCAATATCATTAAGTTTGTTGAGAATAATGCTTTGTTTGCACTTTTGTTAGGAAAGACTTGGATCAAGAGAGATTAGATCCAAAGGAGAGAAGAAGAGGAAGTTATAGGACATAAAAATAAAGAATTAAGGGATTTCATGGCTAAGAAAATAGTGCGCTTAATAAAATAAAAAGAGGACAAGTCGAAGCAACTGAGAGCCAGAGACTTAGTTTTCAAAGTTGAAAGAACGCAAGAAGGCTTAAAGAACCTATCCATGCAGGAGAGTAGAGAATCTACTCCAAAAAAAATAAGAGATAAAGTATTATCCTCAAACCTTATGAAATATCCTCAACAGTGCAAAGTTACTATGCTAAGAAAAGATAATAACTCTAATGGAAAGAGGAATCCAGAGACACAGATCACATGAAAGAAAGCTAGAAAGATCAGTAAGAAGAAAGAAAATCTAGAAAAATTGCAGGAGGTTCCAGAGAGGAATGTACAAAAGGAAGACTTGCAGAACTTGAATCTTGCTGGAATAGAAGAACAACATCGACTGGCACTTCGCCATGGCAAAGAAATATGACCGTTGGAGGCATCCTGACCATTAGAGTGACGTTCCAGATGGCTAGAAACGCAGTTATTGCCAGAACGTTCACCATTGGACTGTTGTGACCGTGCCATAACGGATGGAATTGTATTGATTGAGGAATTCCTTCCAGTTGGAGGAATCCATTACGATGTTATCTATTTAACCCGTCGACTATCTTACCATGGAAATTTTTTCCAATTGTGATTATCTGAGCCCATAAAGAACTAACCTCTTTCGTGTAGTTCTTATTATAACCTCGTCATTCGTTCTACTACCTTGATTTTTCACTGACCCGAGATATAGGATCTCGAGCATGTATGTCGGGCGAGCTTAACACAGTAGAGAAATTCGTCAAATAATTCCTCATAGACCTCATGGTTGAGAAGGTCTTGTCCGTAGGAGTACATGCCTCGTCGACGAGAGGAGTGCAAGCATCCCTATCGACTGCACGTCGATCTGGGCCCTCTCGAACTACGACAGAGAAGAGAAACAAGCATCGCGATGACTTGGCAAATGAGAAGCTCATCCCATCAATCATGCCCGACTATATCCCACCTCTGGCTAGCATGGTTAGTCGTGAGGGACTTCGAATATACATTGATTACTACATACCTCCCAAAGGCGATACGTGCAGTTGGACTGCAGTTAGGACAGATTATGATGATAAATATCAGTGACTTCAACTTAGGAGACCGCAAGAACTATGGCATGCATGTCACCACACAATTACTTTACCAAGAAAACTGGGAAGAAGTTGAAGATAATCCTCCAACTGTGGACCATGGACATCGCAAGATCAACCATCCTCAATGTGATGAAGAGACCACACTTCGACAAACATCAGGAGGTTAACGTGTGCGTTAAAATCCTCATGTCATGCTACCATGGTGGTTACCTATGGTTGGATTGGGGCATCATAGTAGATCTGACGTTGATCCATCAGATCACCGGATTAAGCATGCAAGGACCTGACCCTTAGGATTTTTACCCAGGGAAGGATGCAGATCATGCCCTAGCACAACGCATAAAAGAAACCTATAGTGATGTGGAGAAATGGAAGTGGGGCTACAAGGTAGACTCCATACAGAATGGTGCAGTGCACCTAGCCTTCCATTTGATCACTGGTAAGCTCATCAGGAAGAATAGACCAACACAGGTCACAGGGTCCGTCATCGACCTCGCAAGGAATTGCGTTGAAGGGATGAAAATAAATTGGGCGAGCTACCTCGTCAACCAGTTGGAGTAAGATTGTCGTGAAGCAGAGGACGAGGGCTACGAGTTTCATTTTAGTTGGTTGTTGATTCTCATTGCCTTCATTGCTTGGGAGATGTCGGAAGGAGCAACCTTCCCTAAAATTGATTTGTTTGAACCATTGGACGCGAAGTTCACTATGCTCTGGTATTCGAGCGACATAGAAAAACAATGGCAATCCAATGCGGTGTTCCACACATATTATTTATAGCTGAAGAGGGCCATTGAATATTTGCCTCGCATGATGCCGAATACCTTGCACAAGTTCAGGCCACTTGTAAAGTTCCACGTAGATAGGATTTTCATTTACATCACTACGCGTGGGGATGAACACAAGGAAGAGCTCCAATCCTATTAAAAACTCATAGAGGAGGACATGAAAGAAATAACTGAGGAATGGCCTGCAAAGTTCCTTGTACCATTCGAATAGACAAAACTCTTTGACCCCAACCTCATCAGAAGTCCTGTAGTTAGCCGAGAAGAATATGATGCACCCAGCAGAAGCAAGAAGAAAAAGAAGGAAGAGGTACAGGAATTGAGCAACGCATCAAAAGAAACTACACCAGATTCCCTGAAGGAGGAGGAAGTGATGAAGTAGACAAAGAAGAGGATGAAGCGGAAGAAAAAAAACAGGAACATGGAAAAGTGGCAGTGCCTAAGGATCCCATCACAGAGGCTGAGACATCCAAGAAAAGAAAGGGTTCCCTGAAGAAACATTCATCGTGAAAGAATTAAAAAGCCAATAAACCTCCATTCCAGACTATGCTCACGGTAGATGATATTGAACTCATCATCGCCGTTGTATCAGATACCTCAGAGGACATTTTACAGCGAAGCGAAGCCAAATAGTAGACAATGTTTGACAGGATCGAGGCAGAGCTCAAAGGGGTACAATGGGCCCTTTATTCGAGTTGCGCAGTGTCTACTACATCATTGTCAGTAGGGGACAGAGAAATAGGATATGAGCCTGCCCAGCTACGCAGATCAACAGACTCGATCGAGGCTCACCTTCATCAGGTCCAGGAGGAAAAGGAGTAGGCCATAGAGGCATTAAAGAAAGAAAAAGAAGAATCCCTAGAACAACGTCGGGTTGCGCAGCAAGAGAAAGATGACCTCTAGGAGAAGTTTGCAGAGGATAAAGCACATATCCAGAAGGAAAGAGAACAACTTCTCACAGAGCAGATTGCACTTAAAGAGGAATTCACTAGAGCACTTCACTCTATGTCGATCCTCGCATAGGTAGAAGAAGACACAGTGGAGAGCCAAGTGGAGAAGCTCGTTGAATCTATTCATCATATTCAAGAAATAATGGAAGAATTGGAACTACAATCCATGCCAAGCACTCTGCAGGAAGTGCGTGATCAGAGGGAAGAAACTTCTCAGAGAGCAGTCGCAAGAATCAATTCATTGGCCTTAGAATGCAATAAATTAAGAAATCGAAGTGCACATACCTATGAACGCCTTGCAAAGGATCCAGAACTAAATACATTGGAGTCACAACTCCAAGAGGCAAAGAAAAAATCAAGGATAGTATAGGCATTGTTGAAGCTACTTCCAGTGATTATGAAGATTGAAAGGTCACAAGAACAACGTGCAGTTCAACAGTAGGTCCATGCCATCCAGAGTAAAGTCATGGAAGTGACCCAGAGACTTCAGATAGTACAGGACGAATCCTACACACTTTTTGAGGAGATCAAAGGACAAGGCACACAGTTGGAACAAGTGGTCACCACAGTGGAATAGTGCTTGGAAGGATCTATCACTGAGAAAATCATTCAAGAGTTCATCGAGCAGGAGGCCCTGGCAAACCAGCAAGTCGAGGCATCTCGAGCCAATATCGAGGCCTTTGAAGCAAAGTTTCCCAGATCAGAGTGACTCGGGACAAGTCGCAGGTGAGTGTTGGGGGCCTATTGGCCCTTGACCAAGTTTTGGAAAACCTTGGTCATGTTTTACCATTTTTGGGACTTCCACAGGCTAGTCGAAGACGGAGCACCCACTCAAAGCGGAGATAGTGGAATCTCGTCCCCTTCTACGGGATTTTTGGGTTTAGGTTTTATGTAACGGGTATGGGATGTCGACCCATGGGTTTACCCATGTTTAGGCCCCTTTTTTTAAGTATAAATAATTATCTAGGTGATGTAAGTAGAGGGGGTTCTAAGTCAGTTGTTAGAGATGCTAAGAATTTGTAAGCTAGTGATCTAAGTGCAAATAGTTTTAAATGCTTTATGCATACTGTGTGTTGACAACTTGCAGAGATAAGTGCAAGTGATTGTAAGAAGGTTCTGTGTTGTGCCAAGCTCAAGGAAGGAGGATCTAGCGAGGTGCGCGCAGATCTCATGTCCTATGTGGAGTTGGTTTTGTGGCTCTGTGCATTGAAAGAATATAATAAATAAGACGAAGAGTTTGTGGACGTAGCCCCACGTTTGGGGTGAACCACGTATATCCTATATTATGGTGCTTTGTGTTATTTTTTTCATGTGGTTGTGTATTTATTTTCTTAGTGCTTATTCTAGATGAATGTTTAATGCTTAGTGATATGAATGAATGTTATATCTTATCTATTTATATATGCTAATTTCTTGGATGTGCTAGACCTTGTCGAAAAATGCATTGTTTTGTAACTAAGGTTTTACCTGCGATGTGAATAAGGGTTAAAGACTAATGAATGTTAACCGCTAAGTTCTATGTTAAATCATTGTGATCACAGATCTGTGTCCCAGCTATTTTGTAGACATTTGAGTCTTGCAACCCCCCTGCCTCTACATCTGGTGAGACTTCATCTTCTTCAAAGGTGTTGCCTAAAGGGCCGGTAGTTAGGGTTTTTTTGTTGCAATGTTAAACCATTGAACCCTAGGTCTTCCCCTGTGCCAATAGTAATATAAAATAAATAAGCACTTAGCCCCTCAATCCCCCTCTCTTGTGGAATCATATCCCCCTATAACTATATTCCTTGTTCGTCTAGAAGCCAACAATGTGTTTATTATTAATAATGATCAAAACATTACATTTCTTAGGCACACTAGCCTCTTTTAATTGTTTGGTCCCTCTAGCCTCTTGACAATTAAAAAAATACATTAGTTAATATGGGGCTCAAAACCTGGGGTGTTACATGGGGTGAATATACATGTTCCATTCTCTTTTGGTGACCTCTTATACATCCAAAAATCATTATCAAAATTATGCTAACTACCAAGCAAAAAGATTATTTCAAACCTTTTTTTACATACAAAAAGGTTCAGTCTTTCACTCACTTTACACCTTACTAGTCCATATTCTATGTTTTAACTATCTATACAACACAATTTTTTTCTAAAAATGAAATTCCATGGCCTCAATCTCTTCTCCATCTATGAATTCGTAAAGACCAGAATCCCCTCGACAAAAAGACAATGATTCCTTAGAAAGTTCATCAACTTTACCATTTAACTCCCACAATATATGGATGAAGGATAGCCACTCAAAATATTGGAAGTCAATTTAATGTCCTAGATAAGGGGAAAAATATTGACATCTGACATTGTAGACTTTTTTCATTCCTAATATATTACCAATTTAGAATCACCCATGACCTACAATTTATTAACATCATTTTTTATTGCAACTTCTAGCATTTCCCATAATGATATGAACTCTACCCTATTATTGGTTCCACCTCTACCCTATTATTGGTTCCACCACTAGGGGAATATATGATATGAAAGTATTTTTTTTTTATTAAAAGGACCATTCCTAATACACAGACAGAGGGGTATCCTTGACATGCCTCACCAAAATAACCCCAAGGTATTTCACAATCAAGCGCGAGCATGGATGGGATCCTAGGATTCTTTGACTTAAGCTCCATCTCAAACTCTTTGGAAATATTTATAGTGATTCCTATTGTTACTTCCAATGGTATACCATTATCCCTAAATGTGTTGGAATTATGAGCTCACCACATATTATCAACCAATATGCTTGGTATCCCTGTGAAATTTTGGACCGCTTTATCAACCATCCAATATTTAAAATAATCCTCCAATCTAGCTTATAATAAGACTTCATTTTAATCATGTCCTAAACTATATTCCTTACATGAACTGCATAAACACACTCAATGGAAATGTGTGACATGATTTCTTCATGAGCCTTGCATAAAGGACATCTATTGGGGCCACACCAACCTTATTTTAATCCGTTTTCCCAAGTTAAAAGTTTGTTGTTCAAAGCCAGCCACAAGGTGATTCTTCATTTTAACGAAGCACTAATCTTCCATATTAGACTCCACCACCATTTCTTATCGCCCTCAAAATGATATTCAAACCAAAATTTGTCACCCAATTTTGTTGTGAAATCCCTCTTTTTGGAATATTTTACCAGCATTGGGTATCTGGATCTTCCTCAATGAGCATAATGAAATTGGAAATCAAAATACCAATGAAGTGGTTCCACTCTTCGGCTTCAACACCCATTCAAACCCAAGTGGTTTGTATATTTCCACCCCACTCTTCCTCCTAATTGTGGATATTGGGCCTTTGCATCACTCAAAGTGTATATCCTTTTCGATCTAAGTGCCTGAATGAGAGAAACCAAAAAACAAAAATTGCTACCTGACCCCAATCAGGGGTCCTCCTCGAGGAGTGCATTTTGACCATTTCCAACTTTACAAATGGTCTAATCACCAAAAAAAGGGAAGTTCGTGAATAGGGATTTACATAATATGGAGCCTTTGGTAGAATTATGGGAATTTTTATACCACTCTTCCATTGATAATTCAAGAAAGTAATTAGAATGAAGAACTATGTCCCAAAGGGAGTCTCCTTGAGTTAATATCCATAGGACTTGACCTGCTAGCACCTACACAAAGAAACAGATGTTCTTGATCCCTCATCCACCAAGATACTTGGGATCTATTATGGAAGACCATTTTGCTAAAGTGATTCCTCCCGGTTTTTGTGAGCCTGACCATAAGTATTGGAAGCTAATTTTTATAATCTTAGTGAGGATTTCTTTTGGTATTGTCATGATGGATGTCCAGAATACTAGTGTACTTTCTAGTAAAAACTTTAGTATGACCAGTTGAACTCCCATGGACAATAGTCATTTTACCCACCAATACTCGAGATTCAATCTTTTTTACTGGCCATCCCCAACGAAGAAACTTGTAATTATCTGGCTTGAGGTGGAACCCTATGTATTTGAATCCTTCGTCCAAGTTTCTCATATAAATAGGTAAAATATTTCCAAATAGTCTCCTTTCTATTGTCAAGCACTAGTGGGGTATTAAGCATGATTTTTCAAAGTTAATCTCCATGCCTAAGGCTAAATAGAAAAAACAAGTGCATCTTGCAGCATCGAGATGTCCCTTAAGGAACCATAGGTGTAATAGAAGAAATCATCCACAAATAAAATATGTGTGATCATTTCCCTTTCTGATACCTTTATCCCCTAGATCAATCATGCTTCCTTTTCTTTTGAAATGACTTTCCTAAGGGACTCTGATATGATGAGGAATAAAAAAGGGGAAAGAAGGCATCCTTTCCTTAGACCCTTCAAATCTATGAAGAACCTTGAAGGGGATCCATTAATTAAGACCACAAAGGAATTCAATTGTATACACCCCATTATCTAGTTAACCATTGATAGATCCATCCCCATATGGAGAAGGACTAGCCGTGGGAAGGTCTAGTTAACCCTGTTGTATTCTTTTGATAGGTATAGATTAGGAATGGTAACCTTTTGTTTCAATATTATAGATGAATGAAAAATTAATGAGCTACAGAGACTGCATCATGGATTTGTCTATGTTGGAGAAATCCAAACTTCTCTTCCAATATGATCTCACCCAAGCTAAGATTCATTCATCTTGATATAACTTTTTCTATAATATTGTACAACACATTACAACATGAAAATGGTCGAAATTCCCTAAAGGACACTATGTCTTACTTTTTAGGGATCAAATAAATGAAAGTGGAATTGAAATACTGCAATACCATCCCATACCTCTATGATTCTCTGACTATCTTGAAAAGGTATTCCTTCACTAGGTCATAGAATCCTCAAAATAATTCCACCATGAACCCATCAGGGCCTAGGTTTTTTCCTTGTTGCATGGAAAAAAGGGCATCTATAACCTCGACCTCCATTACTTTTCTTCTAAAAATTTGTTCATATATTATGTAATTACTTCTTGGAATTTGAATACCACTTGCATAATTTCATGAATAGGACAATTAGCAAGGGCTTCGAAGAGCTAGTGAAAATATATATCCCCTTCCTCTTCCTTTTCTTCAAAAGAGATCACCAATATACCATCTTTAGTTTTAATTTACCAAATCATGTTGAGGTTTTTCTGAAGATTTTCATAATGATGGAAGAACTTATAATTATTGTCTCCAACCTTTATCCAGAGCGCCTTGCTCTTTAATATCATACATTTTTCTTCATTTTCGAGAAAATAGTGGTGTACTAACTCCAATTACATTAAATCAGAGAGTTGATAGCTAGTTAGAGGACCTTCATCCATATTTACATATAGGGCTTCCATTTTTTCCTTCGTCTCCATAACCTTCCTGATTGTTGGGGATTTATAGAATTTTATCCATTTATTAATGTCCATTTTTACCTTTGAAATGTTCTCCTTGAATTGGATCATTAAGGAGGAAGGTGAAGAGGAGTCCAAATGCTTCGATGTCTCCTTGACTAGGGTTTAAAAAAACCTATTCCTCCAACCATAGTGGGCTAAATTTTAGTGGAGCCAAAGGGGATTCATTACATGTCTTCATTCAAAAAATAATGGTTCTATGGTTGGAGATACTACCCTCACACACCATTGAGTTCCTAAGGAGCTAAAATATCATGATATATTTAGTAGCCATGAAATGTTCTAACCTTTTTTAAATTGCATCCTTATCAGTTTGAAAATTGTGCTAAGTAGGAACCAATTTAACTAGTTCAATATCCACCAGATGATTTTTTTCCATAAAAGATAAGAAAAAACCACTATGGCCATACACCCTTGGGTTATCACCCCATACTTCCCTAAGAGAGAGAGTGTATCACCCCCAACTAATGTAAGGGGATCACTCAAATCATCTTCATTCTCCAATTCCTCCTATAAGGGAATCATGTCAGCATAAGCACCATATACATTAGGGACTAAAAAAGAAAAAACTATATCCTTAACTTCCAATTTGATGGATATGGTCGAGTCGTAAGAGGAATAAAACAAATATTTGCAAGAAATACTCCATCCTATGATTAAACCCCCAAACTAACCAACTACATCAATTTCACTAAATGACCAGTTTTTTAGCCAGGGTTCTAGAATACCCCTAGTTTTTTCTCCAGAGAACATGGTTTCTTGAGTTAATACCACATCAATATTAAGGCCAAGAAGAATCATCTTGAGGGAATTTTTTTATGATTTTCCACTACCCCTCTTACATTAAAGGAGAGAATGATCATGAGGGAGGAATTATTTAGGGCATTCCCTGCTCTAACAGCCCTAGAAATTCATGTTTGCTTACATTTTTTTAATTCCAATAATTCATTTTCTTGTGCCTTGAGAAGGTGGGATTTTTTTCCCATGGGATTGGATTAAGGTGCATCAAGGGAAATCCCCCCTTTGGAAGGGGAAACCTCATTTTTTTCCCCTTGATCTTAGGGTGTAACCTTTCTTAGCACGGGGGGATCAAAAGAGGAACTAGGGGGAGGATTTCTTCTTTGAACCTCACCTTCCAATGAAACCAATTGGGACTCACCAAAAAACTCATGGGAAGGAGGGGAGGAGATGAGGGGGGCACTACGGGAATTTTATTTTTTTGGAGACCTTGGAAGGGGGAATGGGAGGGGATGGGGAAGGGAAAGGAGAAACAGGAAAAAAATCATACAAAGGAGAAAGGATAGGGGAGGGTGGGAAGAGAGAATACCTTTGGAACCTTTGAGAACTAGGGGTTCTTGCATCATCTAAGGTGCCTTCTCTTCCACCATTCCCATGGTCGAAGTATCCTCTTGTTGCTACACTGGAAGAGGAGACATTGTATACATGCTTCAAACCTCTATACTCTTTGTCTCTTGTACTTTAGGATTTTGGATGAAGGAGGGAGAGAAATGCTTGCATTGTGACTGTACATTTCCAATTTCATGGCAGACATAATAGCAGAAAGGTATTTTCCAATAGTCCAATTTTTGGTGCCATGTTTTCTCCTCAAAAACTAATTTCAAATTTACCACTAACCCATTGTGAACATCCACCGCAATATGGATCCAATCCCATTTATGGTCGGATTTAGACTCCTAATTTGGATCAATACCAAAAAAGACCATGATTTTGTTACCTATAGCCTCCAATGCCTCCTTTCCCCAAAACCCTAGAAGGAGCCCTGGTAAAATCACCCAAACCCTCATGATGAACATTGATTCATGTTCCATGTCAAAATCGATAGACCACTACTTAATCACCAAACCAGAGGGAACCCATGTTTAGTTTCTCCCCAAAATAGCTTTACAATCCTTCGTCGATTGGAAAATGAAACATGCCCACCCTTTGACCAGGATATGAGTTTCTAGAACATAATTAATTAGAGGCTTCCAAGATTGCTCCATCCACCTCCCAAGGGCTGCACCATTATCCTATTTACAAAAAAAACCTACCCATTAGTGTTTTTCCATAGAATTTTGAAACCTCCTCAACCAATACATATTTACCCACCACCATATTGAAATTAACTGACCACTCTCGAATACACTTCCAATGTTTCCTAGAAAAATACTCCTCTCCCTCAGATGCAAACTTTGCACCAGATGCGAGAAAACCCTTGTCAATTTCCACCTTCTGGACCAAGCGGGCACGTTGTGGCTCAAAGGATGAAGGAATATATTCTATATGTGTCGATTCATCTCCATTAATAGCTTCAGGAGGAGCACCACCATTGAATTTCACATGTGAAACATGAGCGAGTGAAAATTATAATCCCACTACATTAAAACCAGGTTCCTTGACTTCCTATGTGGGGGTGTGTGAACCATAGGAATCTACTCTTCTAGAAAACTCAAGAGGAGAAATGAAATCCTGACTGACATAAGGACTTAGCTCAAAATCAAGGGCTTCATCCTCTACATCCATCATTTTCACATGACTAAAACAAACCTAAGATATGTCACCACATATGTCATGCCGCACATTATTATTATTAAATATACATAATAATAATAATAATATTAGGAATATAATAATTCTCCTAAAATGGGCATAATAAATACTTATTGGAATAAAAAATAATAAACAATTATATAATATTTATACTTAAAGGCAGTCATAATAAATAATTATTATGGACATTTGGATAATTAAGAGAATAGTAAAATAAGTAATCGTATTCAATGGAGAAACCCTAAAAATATGATAAATAATAAAATAATGAACCTTAGGGATTGGGTTCTTTACCGGATGGACTCTATATAAAGAGGGAAAGGAATGAGAAATGGGATCTCTCTTTGGTTGATCTATAGAGAAAATAAAGCATAAGAATCATGGCCGAGTAGTAGAATGGGGAATTAGGGGTTACATACTACCAAATATTTGGTAGCAAGGTCTACGACTGGGTGGAGAGTCATCCCCCATTTTGTTGTTGCGGTTTTTTTTATCCAAATCAAGGATAAAGTTAGCGCTTCACTTCTAAGAATAGGAGACTTATAGGTATGTTGGTTCTTCATGACATGTATGATTGTTTCCCTGGTAAGTTACTAAGATTTTATTAAATTGTTTCCTAAGATGAGTTTCATGTATAGATTTATATTTATTTATTAGATGGGAATTACACATTATATCAGAGCTAAGGTTTCAACCCTTGAGACTTATGGGCCTTCCAATACAAATCTTGTTGTGATTCTAATAGATTTGGTTATTAATTCCATATATCTAGTTAGAACTAATTAGATCTAGTAATTTCAAACCTAGTTGCCATTATAGAAGATCTAGTTGTTAATGGGATAGATGTGATTAGATCTAGTTATTTCAAATCTAGTTTCCATCATAATAGATTTGTTTATTAATGGCATAGATTTAGTTGAATATAGTTATACAGAACCAAATATATGTTGAAGTAAATTGTACAATTAAAATGACTAGAGCTGTACTGGTGAGGTAATTCCCTCAGGGTTTGAATGATTTGTTACTATAAATAATATTAACCTCAACGTCCTTTGGTGGCTCAATTGAGAATGAAATCTAGTTTCAGGATTAACTTTTTCTCTGCTCTAGCAAAGTTGACATGACAGTTAATTTGAATTTCAATTCACTAATTATGGTCGATGCTCACCCTAATTATCCTTGCAATATTTACCCACAAGTTCAAAAACTACATTCACTTACTTCCTAAAAAATTCATAAGAGTCTAGTGAACTGGGATTAAATATAAAATGTTACCATTATTTGAGACTATGTGAAAGTATGATATCTAGATAATGGACCTTTTTGCATTCTTCGTTACATGAATTTAAGTTATTTATGAGAGTATGGATATTCTAGACTACATGTGTTACTTTTTTAGTTAAGGTTTATTCGACTTAAGTTTGATGAAATCCTATAATTCCATGTTCAATACAAACTTGTTCATAGTTGCGATTTATTTTTGTGATTGACCTATTTTAATTTAATTTGGTGTGAAGCATCCATCAAAATTTTGTCCCCTCTACCTTGTTGTATGGAATCCAATGGTTTAGAATTTTAAGATGGATCTATGTTGGTATGTCAAGAATTAATAATATGTGTAGAATCCATGATTTTAACTAGAACGGGTGTTGAATAACATTATCCCTAAAGTTTCTCTCAAATTCCACATGAAATCTCGATATGTGCGATCCTTATCTGATGAGGATATCATTCTAGAGCATAAACAACAGTCACATACACATAATTTGATCTAGATTATTTTAGGAACGATATGAAGGTAGAGATATAACAGAGATATAATAAATAATTACATAGAGATATGGCAAGGAACACAATAATACAGTAAATCTCAGATTCTATTAATTATTATCTGAAATACAAAATCTTGTAAAATGCAAAAGCACACAAGCTATCTAGATTGGTGGTAGCTTATATTTGAGAAGAGATGTGTCGGCTACACTCATTCACAAGAAGATGATTACAATGAGGTTCCAAAGGCATTTTTAACATAAATCATAAATTATAAAACTATAAACATCCAAAAACCTAACCCTAGGAGATGAAGCACCAAAAGTCATGTGGGCCCCGATGGGGTAAGTTGGTACATAAACTTCCCAGGGCCATAACTTTTCCATACGATCCTTGTTTTAAGTGCATGATATCTCATTGGAAATAACTATCTGGGGAATACACATGTTGTTGTCACACTCTGGCTAAATCCTATAGTGTGACTATGGTGGGCCCAAAAAAACATTGTTTAGGGCCTCAAAACAGCCCCGAAATTTTAGGACCCGGAAAACTAGAAAAAAACTACCAAAGAGGAAATTGGTATTCGAGCCAGTGGAATAGGTGGGTACCCAATGATATCCACTTAGATAATTACTCCCCCCTTAGTATTCAATGGTATCCATTGCGTCAAGTTCCTGCATGAGATGAGGAAACTTATGTTGAACCCGACTCCTGGTGAGCCACTTGCCCTAATGAAGAACTACCCTGCTTTAACAACCTGATAGAGTTTGAAGGTTTGTTGGTGGGTGTAATTTGTCTTGTTTTCCATGATCCAATCAACTGTCTCATGTTTGATGCAGGAAGTATTTATTTCTATAGGGGCCAACTTCTTGGTCACACCCGAATTGTTCAGGAGACGTGGAAAATATGGTTAGAGCAATTCCACGTTAAATATTGGGTGCAATCCAAGGAAAGGAGGAATACTTTATTAAAAATAATTCTCTCCCACAACCTTGGTGATGGTGTAAGGCCCTTTTTAGAGTATTTTCATCTTTTGGTGGGGTCCTATGAGGCTCTCTTTCTATAAATGCAACCAGAGCTTATCTCCCAGCTGAAATTTATGCAATACCTAATGTTGATCATGGCCTTGCTTGTAATTGGAACTGGATTTCTTCACAATATCATGAACTTGTTGTTGGATGTGTTAGATGCACTCAAAAAAATTATTTTCATGATCAGCCTCTGTCTGAGCATGGTAGGACTCTTCCTGTGCGGCTTCAATGGGCATAGCTACATCAATTGGGACCAATGGTTGGGACCCCAAGAACAACTGAAAATGGTTGTGTCCAATATAGTTGTGGATGGATAAATTGTATCTATGTTGAGCATAAGGAAGTATTTCATCCCATGCACGTGGATGTTTCTAATTATACATTCACATTATATGGACAATCATCCTATTGGCCACCTCTATTTTTCCATTTGTTTGTGGGTGGAAGGCGGCCCATTTGGTCAACTTATTGTCCATCATTGACCATAAGCTGGACCAAAAGGTTCTCAGGAAACTACTGTAATAATCATAGAAAATGGTTTGTGGTAGCCTAAAATGAACCCAAACATGTGTGAAGAAGATCTTGGCAGTGGCCTTCGCTATGATGCTCTTCTTGTAGGGTGCCAAAATTGTCATTTTATAGAATCGATCAATGACCACGAAGACACAGTCAATCCCATGCTTGGATGAAGGAATAAAATGCATGTAGTCTATGGAAATGGACTCCCAAGTCCTATCTGAAGTAGGAAGAGGGGTGTACATACCCTGTTTCTTGATGACGAGCTTGGCAATGGCACAGGCAGTGCAAGATCTGATGTACTTGCAAACATCGTGTCGAAGGTTCAGCCAATAAAAATGTTTTTGCAGTACTACCACTATATTTTATACACCAAAATGTCTCACTACTTGGCTATAATGAGATTCCTAGATCAACTTTGCACGCTCACTTGAAGGAACATAGAGGTGGCTCAGATGGCATAATAATCAGCCTAGAGAAGAAAGTTGGGAATTTTTTTGTCTGTGTTCAATGTCTGATAGGAAGTAGCAAAGTTAGATTCATTATTGTATAATTCTGTCCATCCAGAGATTTCATGCCCACAAGATTTAGGAATGTGGTTAGTGTTGCCACCGAGGGTCAACTGAGGAAATCTGTGACATGGTTGGTGCTACCCTTCTTGTACTTGATATTCAAGTGTAATTGTTGCAGGTACATGGACAACTTCTAATGGCGGTCATTTTGTAAATTTCCTTGTGTCTGGATGAATTGCAGAGGCATGTGATCAGTGTGGATGATATTTTCCTTCCCCATAATGTAATGTTTCCACTATCGACTTGTTTGCATGATGGAGTACATCTCTTTGTCATGGATGGGTTATCTTTGAACAACATCATATATAGTTTCACTGTGATAACCAGATTTCCATGTTGAGTGAGGACTGCACCAATAGCATAATCAGAGGCATCTGTCTCAATCTCAAATGGTCGTTATAGATCTAGTAGAATGAAGAATGGTGTTGAGCAGAGGTGGAATTTTAGATCATTGAATTCTTTTTGTTGGGGAGAATATCATGTTGGATTACTGAGAGGGGGGGTGAATCAATAATAAAGAAATTTAATCCTTTTTAACCATATAATGAAAGTGTTATATCAATGTATCATTATCATCCAATAATTGCAGAGTAAATAAACAATGGACAAATGAGAAATCATACACATACACAGTACACCAGTTTTTTTATGTGGAAACCCAAAGTGGGAGAAAACCATGGAATGATTTTTCTTATATGTTTTTAAGAATTACATTCATTGGAAGCACCAACTTCCTTTATTTTCCAGCTGCAACTAGAAGAAGGCTCCAACCCCCTGGTTTCTTAGGATACAACCTGAAGGAAGCTCCAACTCCCCAATTCTCTGGCTACAACCAGGACACTACAACTCTCTAGTTTCTCAAGCTACAACCTGAGGGAAGCTCCAACTCCCCAATTCTCTAGCTACAACCAAAAGGAGGATACAACCCCCTATGTTCTTCGGCTACAACTGGAAGGTGGCTACAACCACCTATCATTGCACCGTTCAACCGCCCTAGCGTATAAGTAGAATGATGGAACCATTGTCACACTATCACTGTGAGATATATTCTTGTAAACATGTACCAATCAACCTATAATCAACCTATAAAAACATGTACTAATAACATGTGCCAACATGTACCATACATCAACATGTACCTCAACTTGTAGCATAAACAAATGCAACAACCATGCATCAAAACTGTACAAGTAACATGTCACAATAACATGTCCAAACAACCTGTAATCAACCTGTACCATAAACAAGTGCATCAACCATACACCAACCTGTACTTCAACCTGTACCATCAATGAGTGCATCAACCATGCACCAAATATGTACCAATCATGCATCAAATACACATAAAATATGAATCATCAATATATACGAACATCATCAGCTATACACCTCATGTATGTGCGAACTCATCAACTACTTGTCTCAACCATGTACCCAACATGTACCTCAACCTAAATCCCTCATCAATTTCATCATCCAAATCTGATTTGTAACTCTATAATAGACCTGGTGTATATGATCACATACCTGCAAACCTTACTTAACTTTAACAGCAAGAGACTATCATTTTTATCAAACTTTACTTTAGTCTCACATGACTAATTTTGGATTAGTCAACAACCCTAACTTGAAATAATCATAACTATGTACATGTAATGAATAAAGATATGAAAATAGTACGCAATGTTATTCAGTGTCTTTTATGCAATTCCTCTAGGTTTCACTACTTGGAACCTCTCAAAAAAGGAGTTATAGAAAAAATGGCATACCTTGTTGAATTCTAGCTTATTCTAGAGAGAGACATTTTAGAGTGTGCCTCTAACGAAATGTTTTTTGTATGGATATGAAAATGGTACACAGAATACTAAATATTGTACTCTAACCAATACATTTGTTCTTACTTAATTTGGATCTGTTATGAATAATTTATGGTGTTTTTACCTGAAACACTTGTTTTAGACTAGTTTCAGGACTAGCCACAAACCCTATTTTCCACGGAGTGTAACTCTAAAAATAAAACAACCCATAAGATAAAATTTGTATCATGGCTACTTGGATATGTTTCTTCAACGAACTCCCAATTTCACGGTCTGAATCATTCTAGAAAAAAATTTATTGCGAAAATGGTGAGATGACCTGTAAATAACATACCTTAGAAAGCATCATCAAAAGAATTTATCCTCCCTTGAATTTCGGCCTTCTTTACTTCACCTTCCCTCTGAAATTAGGCTTAGATATCCTTTGGTTACCTCAGTCACTTGTATATATTCAATATTCTCAAGTGTAATTAAAATGAGAGATCCTTGCCTCTTATTTATATTTTCATGTAGTTTCCTCAAGGGGTTACCTTTTAACCATATTAACCCACTTTCCATATTTTAGGGTTAACCCACTTGTCCACTTAGTAATTTCTCCATTAAATTTATTATTTAAATAATTTCTTTTGTATCCACTTTGACTTATAGTACACTCATCACTTCACTTTATTATTTAAATTACCTTCTAACCATCTTAACCCACTTTCCTTATTTTAGGGCTAACCCACTTCTAACCACTTGTCAACTTAGTAATTTCTCCATTAAATTTACTATTTAAATAATTTCTTCTTTGCAACCACTTTGACTACTTTGACCTTTTGGGGCTTCTAGATGACTCGTGAGGGTTCTCCAACTTCACATGGTCATAACTCTCTAACCGTGAGGAGTTATATGACGTTCCACATACCAACAGAAATGGCATGACATGTACTATCCATCTAGAATAGTATTACATGAAAATATATCAAAACTCATATCATTATCCATAAAAAAAACTTGGTTCCATTACTCAAACCTTTGTGCTACCGAAATTCGCTACCGGACTTTCTTCAAGGGTTGACATCAATGAAACCAACCCAATTAATCAACAGACACAAAAACTTGGTGTTTTTTCCACCCTTGATCACTTGGATTAGGGCCCAAGAAACATGAGAGAACCATAACACAAACCATTGATAGAATTTAGCAAGGCCCAAGAACTTGCAGAGTTGGGTCATTGTTTTCATGGCCGACCAATCGCAAATGACTTGGACCTTGGTTGAATACACATGTACACCCTGCTCATCCATGATGTATCCTAAATATTGTATTCTTTTCATTTCGAAGGAACACTTCTCTAAATTGGCATATAACTTGTGTTGTTACAAGGTGCCCAATACATGTTGAATATGCTCCAAATGTTCCTCCCAAGTTTTGTTGAAGATGAGAATGTCATCCAAATATACAACCACAAAGGAGTTTTTGAATGGTCATAACATATCATCTGCATGGATGTGGTTGGGGCATTAGTCAAGCTGAAATCGATGACCAACCACTCAAAGATTCTTTCTTTGGACTTGAAGGTTATCTTCCACACATCAATTTTCTCAATCGGCACCTGGTGGTAACCTAAATTCAAATAAATCTTACTAAAAAACTTGGCTTCCTTGAGATGATCTAGAAGATCATCAATATAGGGAATTGGGTAATTGTTCTTGACTGTGACATTGTTCAAGGATCTGTAATCAATACAAATTCACCATTTCCCATCCTTATTTTGTACTATAACAATTAAGGCTCACGCAAGGTGAGGAGCTTGGTATGATGTGGCCCTTCAGAATTAGTTCTTGGATATGGAATTTGATTTATTCATTCTCCATAATGGAACTCTTGTATGCATGGTCATTGGGCAGAGGATCATAGGGTGTCATATCAATTGAGTGCTTTACCTGACAGTGCACAAGCACTCCAGTAGGCGAGGTGAATATGTATTTGTACTCCTCAACTATTTCTTCCACATGTTGTTGCTGGGAATAGAGACTGCGTGAAGAAGTTTTGGAGGTTGCAGTGACCTTTCATTAACCTTTCGATAAAAACCATACAGAGTAAAAATATCACATTCTGAGAAACCACCTTTATGTACTGCTTCATAGAGATCAAAGAGAGTGCAGTATTTGGGACTGCCTCTGGTAACCTATAGAGTTGAACTCCCAAAGTAATAATGACACTACGAGGCCTAGATTCATAAATAGAATGATGCTTCCACATATATGGTTGTCCTAGAAAAACATCACAAACTTCAAGTGGGGAAACATCACACAATACCTCATCTTTGAATGGTTTCATGTCGTAGTGCATGCAACATTTTTTGCTGACGCGGATGTCTTGTACCTGGCTGAGCCAACAAATGGTGTATGGTTGAGGATGTTGCATCATTGTCAAATTGAACCTATTGAAAACATAGATGCTAAGATAAATTTATTTTGGCTATCATTGTCAACAATGAAATGGAGTGAGGTTTCCTTCACCCACATTTATGAGTGGAAAAGACGCTCCCCTTATTCAATGTCCTCCAGTTCCTACGGCTGGACTTTTGTGGTAGTGATGGTGACACTAGGTTATTCATCAATGATCTCTCTTCCCTTTTCAGGCTCATTATTAGAGTCTAAGTTAGCATCTGACCCTGGGGATTTCATCTCAACCAACAATGACTGCTTGGAGCGACATTCATCAGTATTGTTCCAAGGGATTTTTTGGAACTCACATCGTTTTCCAATGTCCTTCTTCGACATCCCATTACCCTTCTTTGTTGGTGGCTTGGGCTAATAATCTTGGGGTTGGCCATCCTTGATTTGTCCTTTGTCCTCAGAGTTAGGGCCATCCTTACCATACTTTGGCTACTGCAGATTTGCAGACCCGAACTCCCACTTATTTTGCTGCTTGAACTTCTTCTTGATTTTGATAGCATATTGATAAGTGGCTCCCAATGACGAGATGTCCATAAATTCCATTTAATTTTGGATGTATCTATGCATATCTTCACCGTATTATAGGACTATATGTTTCTCGGAGTATTTGATACCTAGCTTGGTGCGTAAGGTACGGAAATTATTTGTGAACTTCAGCACCATTTGGACCCTCTCTTGGTACAGTGTCATCCATCTCATCTATTGTTCATAATAACTTCCAACAGGGTAATATTGTTCCTTGAGGGCATCAACAAAATTCTCCCAAGTGGGTCCTGGCCCAAAAATTCCAGACTCATCCTTGGCATGTTTTTCACATTAAGTCTCCAACCAATCTATGACATGAGGAAGGGCCCTAAGGAGCATGAAGGTGATCTTTTCACTATTGGAAAAATCATGGACAAAGAAATAACCCTCTAGCAAATTTAACCATTTTTCCAAAGCGTTAGAATATATCTGGCCTTGAAATAAAGGAATATCAAATTTAACTTGTACCTTGAAGGGTGTTTCACCTCCGAAGTGATTGTTGGTTGAAGGTGCCTTTGTTTTTGCTGGCAGTCATCGAAGTATCTGGGTAAAATTATCCACCATCTTGTTCCTCTATTGTGTGAGGGATTCCTCGAGCAACAATTTGAAAGGATCTATTTTCCCTTCATCCCTCTTTTCTTTTTCCATCGAAGGTCGATTGGGCGTGCAAGAACGGTTTTCCTCAAGAGATACAAGATTGAGACCCAAATATCTATACCCTTATCAGGGACAGGCACTGAGGACGACAAGGAGTAGACCGCTCTGATACCACTAATCTTGATTATTTTAGGAACAATATGAAGGTAGAGATATAAAAGAGATATAATAAAAAATTACACAGAGATATGGCAAACAACACAGTAATGCAATAAAATTCATATTCTATTAATGACTGTTTGAAATACAAAAGATTGTAAAATGCAAAAGCACACAAGCTAGCTAGAATAGTGGTAGCTTATCTATGAGAAGATATGTGATCCAAAGACATTTTTAACATAAATCATAAATGAGAGAACCCTAAACATCCAAAAACCTAACCCTAGGAAATGAAGCGCCAAAGTCATATGGGCCCTGATGGGGTAAGTTGGTACATTAACTTCTTGGGGTCATAAATTTTTCATATGATATCCATTTAGGAAAACGATAGCTCGTTGAAAAGAACTATCCTAGGAATACACATGTTTCCATCACACTGTGGCTAAATCCTACAATGTGATTGTGTCGGGGCCAAAAAACATTGTTTAGGGCCTCAAAACGGCCCTCGAAGTTTAAGACCCAAAAAACTAGAAAAAAAAAACTACCAAAATGGAAATTTGTCTTTGAGCCAGTTGAATAGGTGAGTGATCACCGATATCCACCTAGATCAGAATTAGGGCTACTACACACCAAGGTTTGTTGTCCCTTATCACACACCCGAGATTGTTTTCACCTAGGATTTTTGGTTTAAATTCTTTAAATGAAAAATTCAGCCAAACCTATAAAGAAAACAGTAACCTCCTTATAGCCCTATCAAGATCTTGGATCTCGATATTTCATATGGTTCATGCATGTTCTCATGGTAAAACTGTTAACATTAGTAATGGTTTTCTTCTTTGAAGCTTTGGAAGGCATTTTACTAGTATTTTGAGGTTAATGTTTTAATAGGAAGGTGTGAATTTCAATTGGTATTGTTGTTTCCTTGTTTTTCATATGCATGACGTGATTTATTTATCATCACATGCAAATGAATGGTGCAAGAGGACCTGCCCATTGATGCTCCACTAACAAAGAGATATTAGGATTTGTGCAAATCCGAGTAGATATTGCTTGCCCTAATAGATGTTTGAAGCCTTTTCTTCTGAGCATTTGAATCCCTTACCTTATAAGGAGGGGAAAGTATATATACCTGATAGTGAATGATCTCCAGCTACCTTAGAGAGATATTATAATATCTCTCTCTAGTTTCAAACTTCCTTATTTTGAATATCTCTCTTGGGTTCCCGTCAAGATCCAAGTAATTTGTAAACATAAATTGATTATTTTATGGATTATAACCACAAAAGCTACTTACTGGAACCCTAAAAATTTTCCCGATTAAATAGTCATTAAGTGTTTTAATTAAACAGTTTGTTTCTCATGGTTATTTCTTAATAAATAGAAAGCGCAATCTTGTAGAAGTGGAATAGAATTTTGAGGGAATAGTGAAAACTATGATTGTAATTAGTATTATTTCAAAGAAAAATTTGGAGGGGCACAACATTGACTTCATAGAGATTCTAAACAGAAACCGCCTTAAAACAGACAAAAATGACGGTAGTTTTTGTGAGATAAGTGGGAAATAGACGTTGGTATTGTCTACATTTCGTAGAATGGATTCTCAGAAAACAGATGGAGAAATCAGAAACATGGAATTTCTAGCACTAAACCATCGCCAAATAGCACAGATAATTTCGAACAGAGAATTTGGAATAGAAATCAATAGCCAGATACCAATTTTTAGTAGAGAAAATGATCACTCGTATTGGATCCTGTCATTTTTAGCAGGAAGGGAAATCATTCTCAGGCTATCGATTTGGGTGGAAGAAGTGTAGAAATATGTGAGGCACACTAGGGTGGTGCTCCTGGATCTATGTTATATTACTATGTATGTTTTAATATATTTATCGTATTTATGTTTTAGGGTTTGTTGCCACTATGAGTGGGGCTGTTTGTTGATGGGATAAAATAAAAATGCAGGTACTCTAGACAAGAATATATATTCCCACCCAACCGAGTTGGTAGATCATGAGGTCATGATGGATGGTCAGTTGGATCAATCCAGGTCAAGCGATATTGGCACCGGGAAAAAGATATTTCTTTGCAAATAGACCCACATTGCAGAAACCTTAAAACATTGTGAATTCAATATGATGTTAGCAACAATAGTTAGGTCATTTGGTTACTTCTTATATTGATTTACTTCAAGGTGTGTTCAAGATCATTATATAGCAAGATGAATGAGATAACAATTCTGAATTTAAACCTATGTGCAAATGATCAACATAGAAGATATCTCATGCACTGAGTTATATTTAGGTTATGCCACAAATCACTGCACAGTACCACAAAAAAAACTCAGATCTGAAGATAAGCTTTAGACGTCGACATTCAAGAGCATTAAGAAGCGCTTAAAAATTGCAAGACATTGAGAATAGTTAGTGGAGCATTTCATCCTTTAAGGCATCGATTTGCCTCATTTGAGCATAGATTTAAGTTTATTGTTACCAGCATTTGGGTATCATTTGCATGGGACATATTAGTGATATCATCGGAGACTAACTAGAGTGCTCCCCCAACATCTCTTACCAACGGCTCTTAACCTAAACCCAACGGATCTTACCTCATATCAATGCTTGCATTTATATGTATGCACATATATATGTGGATTCTATGTTAAATTATAGGTTTTTACCAAAATTATTAGGACTTTTGCATCTTTACCATATGTGATACTGTGTATACATGTGTGTTCTTTTAGTTTGTGTGTTCTTTTAGATACCTACAATCCTCGTAGGATGTTTGGAATACTGAAACTTTCAGAAATTCAACACCTCAAAAGTCTATACAATGAACAAATTCAATTACATAAGGATAAGCTAATTCCCATGTTCATGGTTTGTCTTGATCCCATAGAAGAATTGTAACTCGTGATACTTTCTTTCCAAAAAATCATATTTACATAGTGATATAACTAGCACAGCAGCAAAATAGCTGCTGGTGAACGCTGAAACGTTGAGAAGATGAAATGAATTTTTCAAAGAATATATTAAATTTTATTATCTATTAACAAATAAACTGTTGGGCTTCATTTATCTGGTGTTAATATTTTAATTTTTGTTAATCACTTACGTGGCAATCAGTTAGCTATCAAAGTAATTTTTAAATATGATTAGGTAAAT
>SNQJ01S0005022.1:66042-76449 GCA_010110895.2 Picea sitchensis
TGTTAATCACTTACGTGGCAATCAGTTAGCTATCAAAGTAATTTTTAAATATGATTAGGTAAATGTAAAAAAGTAAACACATAAACTGATGTCTTTATAATAGCTAGGAAGTTAATGATTGAAATCACAGCCATTTATTTTGTATGACTACTAACAATATTCCAGCCATATTTAATCTTGTCCATAGAAAACTTATTAAACACTAAACCCCTATTAAATCTGCCCTTTGTCAATAGATGTACGCCTTTCTACGTAATTACACTTAGAAAGGTTGCAATGGGTGAAGGAAAAGTTAATAATTATTAATAGCCTAAGTGAACATTTCCATCAATTAGAACATGCAATTATTTAGGGTTCAATTATATTTCTAACTAATCTTTCAACTTAAAATTGATTTGGTCTGGACAGGGATTATGTAGGAAATAATCAAATAATCGAAAATACATCGATAATTGCAATTGGTTGCATTCTATAATTTATGTTTAATATGATAGGCACCTCATCACAAAGACAATGGATGCAAATATGTGTTTCTTGTATGTTAACATATTATTTCAAATTTTCAAGTTTAAAAGGTTATTCAATTTTTACAAGCATTATAATGTTTTTTTGTAAAATAGAATATAGCATAACCTTATGAAAATAAAAACAAAAATTTGAAGGTTGTCTCTGAAGATGAGATTCATTTCGAGCTCAAGGAATATGATAAAACAATAATCAATTAACGACACATAATACATAATACATTCTCAATAATAACTATGTATACGTGGTCAGTGAATTTCTTTTAGTATGCCCTTCTGTTGATTAATACTTATGTGAAGGTAAATCAAGGGAACATGAGACCAATTGAGTATTCGTAGAGCCACACATTCGAAGTAAATCACAAGTTCTAAGGAAGAATAAGGTTTAATATTGATGAAAACGAAATCTGGGGTCCTTCGTTTCCAGTTTCCAATGATCCTGATCTGGGACCTGTGGGTTATGGACCCTAACAATGTTCAATATCATCACAACAATGTCACCTTCACGCATATGTTCCATACGACCATAGGTGGTGGCTAAGGGCTAATCCCTTAGAGCGCTTAATCGCTTATCAATATCTACAGTCACGACTTAATGATTCATTGAAAATGGACGACTTTGGTGCCAAAGGCCTTTCCACAATCCCAAGGCAGTGGGGGCTGAAATGATCATCCTCTAGACACATGGAGACAAGATCACTGGCGTGAGTTGTTTCAGGGGTCACCTATGGCTTAACACCCTCGCTCCTTCTTGGCCTGAAATGAAATATAACCATCGATCTCACCCAAGCCTAGATGAACCAACGATAGTTGGGGGGTTACATGATATCGTTATCCCATGATCGAATATCAATCTCTCCTCTAATGAGTGCGCATTTCTGGATCCCAATTCATGCATAAATCATAACATAAACACACCAAAATATACAAATGATACGCAAAAGTATATTACAGATCGAGCTCGATTACAAACATACAAACTCACTAGGCCTAATCACACACTCGCCTAGTTTTACATTGTGCAGGGGAATCCTCCTAAGCACGAAGGCTTACAATTTATAACCACAATTATAATACGTGGATCAGATCATTGAAGATCCGATCTGATCTCCACAATATTTCCAAAAATCACAACAAACTTAACCAAATATGAGGAAGTCTCTTCCTCACGGCCAGGTCTACCTTCTGGAAGGTCTGAAATCAAATTTGACTGGGGGGTTGATGCTCCTTCATGAGACTCTTGGGGTACAAAATCCCCTATTATTGCATCTGGTCTCCTTTATCTTCATGTATCATTGAGTTTGTCCTTACACTCAGTAGTGATTTGCAACGAAACTGTCATCAGCTCTCCTCTTCTAGCTCAACCTTTTGGTATCGTAGGCTCATCTCCTCTGAAACCTTTCAATATTCCTCTTCTCCTCTAGATGTTGCATGTTGCTCACTCTCGTGGAAAATTCTACCCACAATAGCAACTATGAAATTGTCCAATAACTTCTACCTAATCCCAATTGGAAGTCTTTTTCCAGTTCCAATGATCTCGATCCCAAGATCTATGGGTTAAGGAACCACATAATGTATTGTAATAGTTTACATACCATTGCAACAGCGTCAACTTCACCCATAGGTTCCATACGACCATAGGCGATGGCTAAGGGATAATCCCTTGGACTTATTAATCACTTATCAAGATCAACGGTCATGACTTAATGATTTGAGGACAATGGACGAATCTGGTGCTTTCGAAGGCCAAAGGCCTTTCCGCAATTCCAAGGCAGCGGGGGTGCGAAACGATCATCCTCTCGACAAGTGGAAACATGATCAATGGCGTGAGTTGTTTCGGGGGTCACCTATGGTTTAACACCCTCACTCCTTGGCCCGAAATGAAATATAACCATCGATCTCACTCAAGACCAGATGATCCAACAACAGTTGAAGGAGTTACATGATATCGTTTGACTATGGGATTTTCATCGATTTGTTCCGTGATCGATGATCAATCTCACCTCTAGTGAGTGCGCATTTATGGATCCCAATTGAACTCATAACATAAACACAGAAAAATATACAAATGATACATAGACTTATATTACATATCGAGCTTGATTACAAACATACAACCTCAGTGGGCATGATGACATACTCGCTTGGTTTTACATTGTGCAGGGGTGTTCTCCTAAGAACAAAGGCTTACAATTTATAACCACAATTACAAAAAGGGGATCGGATCATTGAAGATCTTATCTGATCTACACAATATCACCAAAAATCACAACAAACTTAACCAAATACGAGAGTCTCTTCCTCATGGCAACGTCTACCTTCTGGAAGGTCTGAAATTGAATTTGACTTGGGGGGTTGATGCTCCTGCATCAGATATGCATTAAGTGGGAGGGTTGTAACCTTGGGAAAAAGGAAAAATGAAACAATGGTTTTGAATATTGCAGTTAGGCGGTAATGATTTCGGGAAAACAATTGAAGTATGAAAGAAGTGCACAATAGACATATTCAAAATCATGGAAATAATGGTTAGTTCAAAATATGGGAATAAAATACACAATGAATGGTCTTCTTCCATAAACCTGAATGTGATATTATTGCATGTGCAAAATTCAACTAGCCTACATAATTAGGTGAAGGGATTCAACATTGGGAATTTCACAAACTACCCTTAATTTTCATCAAATATGAAATGTTCAACATGGAGAAACCATTGTTGATAAGGTTTTAAAACTCTAGCCATGGAATGACCCTTCAATCTTTTAAAAACTAGAGTGTATGAATATGAGATCGGCTCTGTGCAAAATAAAAAGTAAATGGGAGCTTCAAGGAACCCTAAAGCTACTTGCAGAGTATAGTAAGAAAATTAAGGAAACTAACCTCACGTTGTGCCATTCTTGAGATCGAGAATTGAAGGAATTTGTTGTTAACATTGGTTATTTACCTGAGTTTTTTTTGTTGTAAATTTTGTAGTTGGATACAAGATTCAGGATGTGACAATGTTGATATTGATTGTGTTCTTGTTGGCATTGTTTTCTCCTTGTTCAAATTGTGAATCCATGTTAATGGAACAAGGTTTGTTGCTAATATAACCCAATGGATATTACACCTATGAGTATGCTTCCAATTGTGTTGCTATCCAGAATTATTTTGCACTTGATATTACAAGGTTATAGGTTGTTTTGTTTACACCATGGGTTATTGGTTACCTACACCACACCACCATGCATAATAACCTAATTTGTTTGATCAAGACTATATAGTGGATTGACCAGGTAAAGACAATCAATTACATAAATCATGATCCACATGATCCTTATTGGTACTATGTAGAACATAAACAATAGATATTGGAGGAGAATCAAAGATGAGAGGGATAGTTATTTGAGACTCTTCCCTTTGTTATAAAGCATGTTTGTTGTGAATATGATTGTTGATTTTTGGGCTTATGAAATAACGGGGAGATGTTGGATTTCATATGCATGTGATTGTTTATGCACATAAACAGTTAATTAAATGCTCACATCCTCAAGTAATATGAAATTAATTAATGGGGTGATTATATTTATCCTCTAATTTGTAAACCTTATGGTTGAAAGAAGAGGAAATGAGTGTCCAAAAACCATTGGTATATTTATGAGAACTTGGCACTCATGGAATTAATGATCCATACCAAGTTGAAAAACTTGACAAACTTAACTAGAAACATCCCTATGGTAGATGGACATTTTGATCCTATTTCTTAGATATAAAAGTTGTTATTCACTGTTATTTATGCAAGTGAGTTAAATTGATCATGATAATGTTGTTGAGATGATTATTATATTCGTGATGTTAACATGTGATTTGATTTTGATGAAAAATAACTTTGATAAAGATATGTTGGCAATGTGTCATTACGTGATGACATGTGGTACTTACATGCTATTTTTATGATGAGATGTTTAAAAATTAGATGTTGTAGCATGTGACATCTTACTATTCAAAATTTTGTGATGACAACGATATTGTATTCTCACGATGACATACAATATTTAGCATTTGGATTATTTTTGTGAAATGTTGATATAATGACTAATGCATAGATTGCAAGTTGTGATGTGGTGACTGTTGGGTTATCTACCAATGGGCCAAGAGGGTCGTGAATGTGGGCCGAGAGGGCCGGTTTATTTGATGATCCTGTGGGAGCTCATTACCACAAAAGAGAATATTACAAGTAACATCTTATGGGCTAGGAACAACTCGAGATACTTCTTATTCCAATAATTCTTATGCCTTGTATTGAAATTGTGATATCGAAGTCCCTAAGAGTGGATAGAGAATTACTCGTCGGTGGTGTTGTGGGATTGGACTTTGATGCCTGGGATTGTACCTAGTTTTTGTGGAGGGGTTTTAGGACATCCTTTTGATATACCTAGTGTACATGAGTATCGATCCAAATGTCTACTTAGGCACATGAGGTCTCGATCATTTGGGGCTCCGGATAGACTGATAGGATTTAAGCATGATTCCGAAAGTCAGGAAGGATGGCTAGAGAGTACTTGCACTTCCCTAGTGTTGTGATGTGGACTTTCGATGCATGTTCTGGTCACTTCGGTGACATTATACTAGTTCAGAAGAGGGTGTTGTGGAAGGTACAAAAGCTAACAAAGGGTGTTGTCGAGGATGTTGAGATAATTAAAAACCTATAAGAAACACAATCAAGCTAACTTCGGGACGAAGTTCCTTGAAGGAGGGGTGCATTTCATTCCCCACATTGTTATTATTAAAAATAAATAATAATAAAATAATATAAGGAATATAATAATTCTCCTAAAATGGGCATAATAAATACTTATTGTAATAAATAATAATAAATAAGTATATAATAATTATACTTAAAGGGGGTCATAATAAAGCATTATTATAGACATTTGGGTAATTAAGAGAATGGTAAAGAGACCCTGAAAATATGATAAATAATAAAATAATTAACCTTAGGGATTGGATTCTTTATCGGATGGACTCTAAATAAAGAGGGAATGGAATGACAAGAGGGATCTCTCTTTGGTTGGTCTATAGAGAAAATAAGGCATAAGAATGTTGGCTTAGCAGTAGATTGGGGGCTGACAGGTGACCTGCTACCAAATATTAGGTACTAAAGTCTATAGTTGGGTGGAGAATCATCCCCCATTTTGTTGTTACAGGTTTTTTTCTCCAGATCAAGGATAAAGGTAGAGATTCACTTCTAAGGCCAAGAGACTTATAGGTATGTTGGTTCTTCATGAAAGGTATGATTATTTCCCTTGTAAGATCCTATAATTTTTTTCCTCATATAAGATTCATGTCTAGATATATATTTATTTATTAGATGGGCATTACAACATGTTTCATATTCTAATGTGGCTAGTGGAATCACATGGCCAACCCCACACTCGAAAGGAGACCAGATCGAGCACCTATTTTTGACCATTGGCATTATGCATAGGGGATAAGTTAAGGAGGACTTTAGGATTGGGTTCTCATACCTATGGCCTTAGTATAAGATGCCAAAAACCCAAGTATGGCCTTAGTATAAGATGCCAAAAACCCAAGAAAGTAAAAAAAAACAAAACAAAAACCAAACCAAACCAAACCAAACCCCCACAATCACTCAAAGAAAACAATATACCAATATGTATGTATGTATTTATACATATCTGTATATGCATATATATGTGTGGAGGAAGTTTTTCAATTAAACTAATCTATAATATTCAAAATTATGAATATAATACTAAACATTTTTATAATTGAATGCATTTTAATTTAAAATTAAAATTTATTTTTATTTTTAAAAATATAATAATCTATTATTCAACGTTATTTATATTTTTTTATTATTTGTATTTTATTTTATAAAAATCAATTATATTTTGGATTTTTTTATTTGCAATATATTTTTATATTATTTATGTTGTAGTTTTTACAAAAATTGAATTTAATTTGATGATAATATTTTTGACATCTGTCAATTGGATTTAGATCAAGTGGTTAGAAGGAATAATTGTTATCATCTCCACCTGAGTTCAATTCTCGTAAGTTACAAGTTAATCTCACAATGAATATATTGTTGAGTTGTCACTAACGAGAATTGAACACGAGTGGGGAGAATAACAACCATTCCTCTCAACAACTCGATCACTTTTTTTAGCATTGCTCATTTGTACTACATGATCAAAATATACATTTCAATATTTATATTGGAAATATTCTATGTCAAATCATATTTTCTAGGGAAGATAGAGAATTTGAACTAGGAATTGGTCACTGGCTATGCTCAATTGAGGGCCTACAACATCTTTGAGGGGAATTAGAATCTAGATAATGTCTAGAAATTTTGAAATGATCTCAACAACCAAAACACAGTAACAATAGAGGAAATTTGCTCCAAAAATGGGTCTTATAAGAAAAACCATGTTTGATGCGTTGGAAATTCAATAACCCATAGAATTTCAAACAATTAAGTCAACCAAAAGGTTGAGTTGGACATATAAAAATCAAGGATGATTATGTGTCATGTTTTTATTTGAAAATATTTAACCATCTCCAAATATGCTCAATATCTTTGAAATATTTAATATTGTTAAATTCTGTTAATAAGAGCTCTACAGACCATTATGGGGGATAGGTTCATGTAATATATATAGATAGATAGATAGATAGATAGATAGATAGATATAACATCAGTTGAGGGCCTACAACATCTTGGAGGGGCATTAGAATCTAGATAATGTCTAGAAATTTTGAAATGATCTCAACAACCAAAACACAGTAACAATAGAGGAAATTTTCTCCAAAAAAGGGTTTTATAAGAAAAACCATGCTTGATGTGTTGGAAATTCAATTACCCATAGAATTTCAAACAATTAAGTCAACCAAAAGCTTGAGTTGGACATATAAAAATCAAGGATGATTATGTGTCATGTTTTTATTTGACAATATTTAACCATCTCCAAATATGTTCAATATCTTTGAAATATTTAATATTGTTAAATTCTGTTAATAAAAGCTTTGCAGACCATTATGGGGATAGGTTCATGTTTTATATATATATATATATATATAGTAGTCATCGTGTGTGTGGAGTTCCTAATAATTACTTTAATATGGTATTTTTTATATATTATAAAATAAATATTTTAATATATATTAATATATTATAAAATATTTTAATATATCAAAAATTATATATTGGTTTGAATTTTCTATGTTTTGATTTTACCTAGATTCAATTAATAAATCACAAAAACAATGTAGTGGTTACAGGGGGTGTAATATGTTATAAAATATATTAATATTTTTAAATATTTTAATATACCTTAGAATATTAATATTTTTTAATACTTTGTCAATTTTTGCTAGCTTAATCATTTAAGGTGTGGGTTTCGTTTGTTAGGCGACACGAGTTCAATACCCTTACAGTGAGTTTAGTCGAGAGGACACACTAAAAAATGCCTCCATGTTAAGGGATGGTGCAGCCCAGGCCGAGTGTAATCTCTAAGTGATTTTGACAGCTTAGATGTCACTGGATTTTGGTTTCTTAGCCAATGATTAAAAACGTTGGCCCTGCAGGTTATGGGCACATTTCTAAAAAAAAATAAAAAAAATAATATTAATTTATTGAACCAACATATATCCATCTTAACCCCAAATCTATCAAGCATTTAGAGGGATCAGTGAAAAACCAACATAGATCAATATTAACCTTTCCTCAAGTTTTTCACTCTAAAAAAATGTTTTCACCTAAAGAAATTTGATCCTTCTCAATCCTTGATAGATATGAGATTAAAATAGATCTATGTTAATTACTTTCAGTATTTGTCATTTATTTATTATATTTTCATTATTATTTTATATGAATAATAATGTATACTTCTATTATCTATCAATAATGTATTGTTATCATTATATTATTATATAGTAATACTATATTGTATTTATTTTTTTTGTTAATTTGTGCGGGACCTGTTGGCTACGCGATTAACCTGTGGCTTGAGAAACCGCGACTCAGGGGCATCTAAGTCGTCAAAATCACCCAGGGATCGCACCCGGCCTGAGCCACACCAACCCTTAACATGGTTGGATTTTTTGTCCCCGCAAGTTTCGAACCGATGACTTTAACAACACGGAGTGGCTTAACAACACACTCCATCACCGACTGTCCTATACCTCGGGGACAATATTATATTGTATTAGTAATATGTTGTTATCATTATATCAGTATATAGTAATATTATATTATATAGTTATTAATTTTTAATATTATATAATATTTAATTAGTAGTTATAAAGTTGTAATATATTTGTTAATTTAGTATTATATAATTTTTATATCATAATTAATTTATAATAATAATTCATTTTAAGTGTTGACCATTCCATCTTTAATTCATATTACAAATATCCTCTAATATGCCTTCTATAGTATTATAACATAATAAGTATATCATGTAAAAAGTTTTTCACTTTCACATTTATATTATAACATAATAAAATATAATAAATATATTCTTTAATAAGTTAGATTAGCATTTGTATTATAATATAATAAAGTATAATAAGTATTAACATTTTTCTATTTACTCAATTATTTTATTATAATTATTCATTCATATTATATTATGATTATATTCTATATTTAATATTGTTATATTATATTATATATTTGTTTTAATGTTGTGACTTTCACATTCCCATTTGTATTATAATATAATAAGTATTGACGATTTCTTACATACTTATTTTATATTTTAGTATAGTTATTAATTCATATTATATTATGATTATGTTTTATATTTAATATTATTATATTATATTATATATTTGTTTTAATGTTGGGATTTTCACATTTTCATTTGTATTATAATATAATAAGATATAATAAGTATTGACGTTTTTTTACTTATTTATTTTATATTTTACTATAAAATACAGTCTGAGTGGGCCTAATGGTTAAGAACATGTGGGCCTAATGGTTAAGAACATGTGTTTCCTCTTAAGAGATCACAGGTTCAAATCCAGAGAGGGGTAGGGTATGTATACCTTCGTAGACTTTACCAGTCAAATCGATGGGCGGGTCCCTTGTCCCACAAACAAGGAGGTCTCATACACCAATTTGGTGTGTTTACTTGGTCGTGACCTTAAAAATAGATTATTATTATTATTATTACTTATTTTATATTTTAGTATAGTTATTAATTCATATTATATTATGATTATGTTTTATATTTAATATTATTATATTATATTATACATTTGTTTTAATGTTGTCACTTTCATATTCATTCATTGTATTATTATATTATAGATATCAATTCATATTGTATTATATATTATTATAACATATTATGTATTTTCTTTTCATATTGTTTATTAATAGTAATTATTTATGCTATCGTATTTGTTATCATTTATTATCTATGCACAAGAATCTAAAATTTTCATTATTATTTTTAACTTTCATCTTGTAATATTCTAGATTAGCCGATCTTATATGGCAGTGTGATGTGGCATACACGACTTTGATGTGGTACACATAGCTTATTATTTTATAATTTTCCTAGGAGACCCATTTTTTAAGAAAATTTCCTCTAATGACTCTCTTAATACCAATTTTGTTTCTAGAATACAATATTAGAAATATTAAAAATTAAGATAACATTAGAATCTAGTTCTTTGTACCATCGGTATTAGAACTTACTACATAACATGATGCCGAAATTTATTGAAATTACTACATAGGACGATGCCCAAAATTTATAGCATTATTCAAATGAAATTTATAAAATTCATTTTGAATACATAACGAAGAGACACATCCTAATGAAAGGACACGTCTCTTAGTAAAAAGACACTCATATATATA
>SNQJ01S0005022.1:76499-99303 GCA_010110895.2 Picea sitchensis
ATCATATCTCATACATTTTATTCAATATATTATTTATCTAAATGAATTTCTTTGCATTGTTCCAATTTTTTTGAATATGTATGATCACAAAAATAAACTTAGCAAAAAAATATGGGTGTGCACCATCTCTTTGAATTAAGGAAAGAAAATATTTAATTAAATGGCAGCCCTAAAAATTCTCAAATCATAGCATCAAATAGTGGCATCTTCAATAAACTAATAAATTTTTGTTGCCTAATTGTCGGAAACCAAATTTGTAACCGATGCCCACGTTTCATTTTTGTTTGAAGGAACGAGTGAAATCAAGAAAATAATAGTATAATCATATTTTCTTACGTCAAGGAATAAAAAATAATAACTTATATCAAACAAATATTCTCTTTTGGTTTATTTTAAAGTGGAAAATGATTAACTATTATTAGCTAAATCGTGATCACCACTAATATTATTTCCAAAATACTCCCATCAAAGGTCCGGACCCTTACACAAGATCGATCGTCAAATTAGTTAAACTATAAAGTCGCCACCACTACCATAAACATAATTCTTATGTAATACTCATGAAGATGGGAAATAAACGAATATACTAAATTCGTAAGAAAAGAGATGGTGTTATTAATTAGAAATCGAAAAGATATTGTTAAGGATAGAGACTAGAAGGATAATAATAAATAGGAATTTAGGATACTCGGGATCCTTTTTTGGAATTGTCGTGGTTTTCCATGGCACAAAGATCCTATGATAAGTTGGATCCCAAGTGATATTGATATTATCTGTCTAGTTGAAACTTGGGAGCATGAGGAGTCTAAGGTCCCTAACATAGAAGGATTTGTCTTATGGTTGGCATGGAGAAAAAAATCCCACCATAGAGGGATAGGAGTCATAACTTGTTATATTAGAAAGAGAATTTCTTCTCACATTCAACTTCATAAGATTGACCCTCTCAATCAATACATTTGGATAGAAATTTCAGACACCAATGCTAAAAAGATGTATATAGCAATTTTCTATTTTGCACCTATTAATTCTACGTTTTATAAGAAAAAAAATTTAGATAACAATTGTCCCTATAATAATTTAGAACAGATATTTATAGTTTCAAAAATGAAGGTAATATCCTCCTACTAGGAGACTTTAATGCTAGGACTACAACTAAACAATCTACTCTTTTAAGTAATGACTCCAGTCATAATCCTTTATGGCTATATGAGGACCTTGTTTTATCTAATAGCTACAAAAGAAGCTTTGAAGACCTAATTGAGAATTTGTTTGGTACTAAGTTGGTCAAGCTCTACATCTCTCAAGACCTAATAATTTGCAATGGAGTAATGAAGTGACCAAAATCCAACCACATGACTTGTATTCATGGGCTAGGTAGTAGTGTTGTATATTATGTGATATCTGATATCCCCGTTTCCAACCAAATAACAACTTTTGACCTTTTAAATGACCATGAACATGAATCTGATTATAAACCTTTAACCCTAACTCTAAACTTTTCCATGCATAGGAGCATCATTGATTATGATAATCAAAGGAATTTGCGCTTTGAAAAAAGTGAAGTAGACATTTTCTTAAAGAATTTAAATAGTAAATTAAATCTCCTAACTTATAAGGACAACAATGAAGAACTCTATCATAATTGTACAACTACCCTTTGCACTTCTATTAACAAGTTCTCTTTTGAGGTGTCTTATAAAAAGAATAATAGAACGACCAACCCTTCGTATGATAAAGAATGTAAAATTTCTAGGAAATCCATTAGGGATGCTTCTAATGAGTCCTTAAAACTCGATAAGATCAATGCATACAAATCCCTAATTAAAAGGAAAAAGGGTACTATATCAATAAAAGGCAAGAACAACTTTCACAACTATATAAGTTGGATCCTAAGAAGTTCTGGAGCCAAATTCTAAAGCGCAATACTAAAGAAAATAATAGGATTCCCTTAAGGGACTGGAATTCCTACCTTAAAAGTATTTACGAGTTCACTAATGCCATGGACACCATTCCTATTGTCCCTACAAAGGAAGAATTTTTTTCTCTAAATAACATAGAATTCAGGGTTAAGCGGCTTGCAAATGGGAAATCTAAGGACATTGAAGGATACCAAGCTAAAATTTTTAAAATCGGAGGGTCAATCCTTATCCCTCACATACACAAGCTCTTCAATTTAGCAGTCAAGCAGGGCTTCCCTAAACCATGGATGCAAAGCCTCATTATTCTTATTTTTAAAAATGGCGATAGAAACATTCCCTTTAATTATAGGACCATTATGATTAGCTTGATTTTAGAAAAGCGTTATGGATTTATTTTGGAAAAAAATATTATCCTTTGGCTAGAAAGTCATGGTAAAAGAGATAAAGGCCAGGCTGGGTTTAGGAGATATCATTCAACTGTGGAACATCTTGTTACCTTTAGGATCATTGTAGAGGACTTCTGCAATACTAAAACCAATATTTTTTTTTATTTTGTTGACTTTAGAAAAGATTTTGACATGGCTCCTAGGAAAAACCTTTGGAATAGGTTGGAAGATATAAAATATCCTCTCGAGTTGATGTTTGTTGCAATAATAATATATGAGAAAGTTATTTCTAAGTTTAAAAACATTAAGGGTTGGTCAAAAGAGATTAACTACAATATCGGAGTCAAACAAGGTTGTCCCTTGTCCCCTACCCTTTTTGGGATATACATTGACAAGTTAGAATATTTCTTGGAAAAAACATGTTGTGTCGACCCTACTCTCACTGGTATAGTCATCAATATTCTTCTTTTTGATGATGATATCGTTTGTATGGCAAGGATTCCCCATGATCTTGAAAACCAACTAAGAATCCTCAAGGAGTTTTTCTCCAATATGGATATGACTGTTAATACTGATAAGACTAAGGTCATGATTATTAAATCCAATAAGATCCCTTATGATACCTTTGTATATGACAACAACAACTTGGAGGAATTCACTTCATACAAATATATTGGAATTGATATTCACCACAAACTCAATTGGAATTATAGCATTGAGAAAAGGATTATTGGAGGATGGAAATATTATTATGGGCTTGAAAACAATTGTAAATAAGTTGATATTTGGAGTTGGGATAAGAAAAAAATCCTCTTTGAGACTCTTGTTACACATGTTATTCTTTATCGATGTGAAATCTGGGGTTGTAGTATCTCTCGTGAATCCTAGAGAAAGATAGAGCAAATAGAAAATAATTTTATAACCTATAATCTCAAAATTAAAGGAAATACACCCTATCCCATCCTCCTATTAGAAACAAGCCTCTCCCCCATTGAGAGCATGGCTACGAACAGATACCTAATGTATAAGAATAGGTTAAACAACATGGAAGATAAGAGGATTCCTAAAATTTCTTCAAAATCGAGTCATAACCACCATCGACTCAAACGAGGATGGCATAAATATGCTCAGTCTTGGCTAAACTATTGGGGAATCGTGGAATACACCATTTTGCAGAATAAAGATATTGTTAAAAAAAAAGTCAAATCAAAATTTAAGGAGAAAATGTGGTGTGATAAAGAGTTAGAGGAAAAAAGAAAATTAAGGTATTATAAGGATGTAATCAACCATAATCTAGAAGATCAAAATTATCTATATGTTTTTCCAAGTGTAAAGAAAAAATAAGAATTTCTAAGATAAGAACGAATTCTCACGAGTTCCATAGTGAAACTGGGCATTGGTCAATTCCTAAAATGCCATGGGATGAAAGAGTGTGTCACATTTGTGACACTAGGAAGGTTGAAGATGAAAATAAATTTTTCTTAGATTGTCTAGCCTATACCCATATTAGATCTCATTTTCAAAATATTTGTCACACTGACAACCTTTCTAACCTCTTAACTCAACAAAAGTATGGTGATCTTGGAAAGATTCTCTTAATGTTTTTCGAGCACAGAAACAAAATTCTAAAGAATCGCAAGTAATCACTTACCCTCTTAAGGTTCAATAGACCAATTCGATCTTAGTGGACATTAATCATCATCATCATCAATTTAAAATAAAGATTAACTAATTTTTGTAAGGAAAAAAATGGTGTTATTAACTTAAAGTAAGGATTAACTAATTTTTATTAAAAAGGTCATACACCATAACATTAAAATACCCATCATTTTATTTTTATTTTTGAAAAGTGTCTTTTAATATTAAGATTTAAAAGTATTCAACAAAAGTTACCAAAATTTCAAATCGAAGTATTAAAGATATAATAAAGAAAAAGTTGCCAAAATTTCAAATCGAAGTATTACAGATATAGTATGGAAGTATTATTATGAAAGCAAAAGGATTATACAAAGTTTAAGTTCCAAAGTTCAATTAAAAAGGGGTTCACCATGTAAAGTATTACATTTCAAATAAATTTATACTTACTGGAAAACCCTTATTATTAAAGGGAAGATATAGTAATTGATGAGAGTTAAGAAAAAAATTATAAAGGAAAACAAAAATGAAAAAAATTTAAAGTGGAAAAAAGTTAGAAGATTTTTAATTAAAAATCAAAGTATTTTTTAAACGTAAATTATGCACAAAGAAAAATGGATTTTAGTAAGGAAAAATGAATATTTCCTAAAATTTCAAATAACTCTACTTCAATGCTACTTAGAGTCAAGGGTACATTTGGAGGGAAAGATGTCAATATTTCTATTATGCCCACCAAATGTAATAATTATGTTAGAATTGAATTCTCCATCCAACTAGTGATTCCCAAGTCAAATATAACTGAAAAGATAGGGTTGTGGAATGAAAAACAATATGACATAAGAAATTTACAATTGAATATTGGAGATTATACTTTTATATCATCATTCATTATTGGATCTTTATGGAGTGATGATGGTGACATACTTCTAGATTCACTCTTTATGAAAACACAAGGGTCTTTCATTTTAAACATGAAGAATAATTTTTTGACATTCTTCTATAAGAAGAAGAAGATAACATTACATGAACTTAAATTGGATCCAGATTGAGTAACATCAGAAAATATTAAAGATATCTGAAATATTATCCTTCAAGATAATAAAAAAATAGTAGAAAAGGTGCAAAACTAATTTGACAAGATTGTTGCGGATAAAGATGAAGAAACTTCTCTCCTTAAGAATCATAGTTAGAACTTGATCGCACAGATTAAGAAGTTAAAATGTGAGAACAATTTGCAACAAGAAACACTAAAGAAACTTCCTAGCAATAAATCGTTGATTAATAAATAAATAATTATTGATTCCATCGAAATAAATAAGTCGTCGGCTATACAAATCCAAGTTGTAGAGAAAGGAACTAATACAAACTCAATGAAAGTAAATACATCCTCATATGTTGGAATACAAATGATGGAAATTCGAAGGGTACTTAATAATAGAATTTCATTGATTAACAATGTAACATCAATGCATGAAGAGAAAAAAACCTAGAAAGTAAATCAATAAAACACTACAAGTACAATAAGGGAAATTCATGCTACAAAGACACCTTATCGACATCCCAATCACAAGAGAAAGTATCTTAACCATTCATTATATCAACATCACTCAAGATGGAAACAATTAACCTATCTTCCAAAGAATATTGATGTTGACATCATTGAGTCTCAAATTAACAATCCATATTGGGTATCACATAAGTGCAACATTCTACAAAGGATCGAATTAGGATGGTCATATATTTTTACAGTTCAATAATTATGCTCAACACTTAAAAGTTCATATTGTTTAATATGATCAATCATAACAACATCAAGAACTAAGAAAATACATTGTGACCAAAGAAAAAACGTAAGGCCTTTCCATAAACATGCTTTAAGGACAAAACATTTCAAAAGGAGAAGACAATGCAATCGATATAAATATATAAAATACAAATACAAATAAATAACAACATTAAACTAATAGTTAATAATTAATATGTAATGAAGAGACACGTCATAATGAAAGGAAATGTATCTTAGTAAAAGGGCACCCTTCTGTGTGTGTGTGTGTGTCCCTCATTTCTAAACATTATCATATCATGTCTCATACATTTTATTCAATATATTGTTTATCCACATGGATTTATTTATATTGTTCGAAATATTCTAGATGTGTGATTTGAATCGGATCAGTTTGTCACAACTTCGTAATGACATACTTCTAATTTCATATTCTAGTACATTTATTTTAAATTTCAATTTGGTGAGAATAATTAAATTGTGTCAAGAGGTTCTCTAAAACCCAATATGGGGGAGATGTTGCCGCATACGTGCATAACATTAAAAAATAAATAAATAAATACAAGTCAACTCAATTACGCTTTTGTAGTATACATAGGGAGGTAATATGGGGTACCTAAGGAGGTACCCAATGGGAATGTGGTTATGTATTATTAGTGGAATTCATTTAATATTTGAGAATGTGGGCATTCAATGTAAGGTGGACTAGGTCCACTATATTAATAAAGGCTCACTATGGTAGTTAAATGTAATAAATGTGAGACAACTCTCTAGAAGGTTCCTAGGAGATAAAAAAAAGCTATATAAAGAAGTGTAAGAAATGTAATAAAACGTAGTGAAGAATATTGTGAATGTATCAAGCATTGCTTGAGGAGTGCATTCATTCCTTAAGGAATAATATGTGGTGTTACCCTACCTCAAGGGTTTTCTTTATTTCTTGTGTTCAATATTTTGGTGAATGATTTGGCTTATTCTTGTTGATATTGTGCGTTTATTTTGAGATTTATCTCTATATCTATTCATGTAATTAACAAGTGGTATAATATCACTTTCTTTGGCCAAAGAAGGGAAGAATATTTTTCTCTTTTTGCATATTTTTTCTATGAAAAAAAAAAAAGCCGACACACTTCAGGTTCAGATATGAAACTTTATGTGTATAATTTGGCCAAATAAATTTGATATTTGAATTCATCTCGGAAAAATACCCAATTTCAAAAAAAAAATTGGCCGGAATGGAGTTCGGGAAGTGAATTTATGAACATTTTAAATTCAACAGTTTTTCAGGGTTTTTCCGAAAAAATCTGTGATTTTTTGTAGTAAGTTATTTTTAATCCTAGTTTTTGTTCAATATTTATCCCAAGAAAGATGGTTTTTACTGGAAAATATGATGTTCCTATTATTGAAGAATTCATAAAATACTTGAAGTCATTTTCGAAAGAGGATTGGAAAAATTGAGTATCGTGTTATTTAAAAGATGATGCAGTCATTTGGTGGAAATCACATAGGTATAGCCAATTGATGGCAGTTTCTGATAAATCACTTGAAAAAATTATTTTAGATAAACGGTCTCATGCTTCTAAAGGGAGAAACAAGAGCTTATTTTTAGGTGGAAAATCTATATTACAGGTTCATGGTTGTATTCACAAAGAAAATGTCATTATTTCTATTAATCCTAGTTGCCAACAAAATTTTATCAATGTTTAGTTGGTTAATAGATTGCAAATTCCTGCCAAAAATATACAAAGCACATAGGTTGAGGGTAAAAATGTTCAAATTTTTAAATATTTGAAGGTTAGTATGGATAAATATGTGCTGAATTCATATTTTTATGTTATGGATATGGATGAAGTGGATATTCTTTTGGGATATTTTTGCATAGAATCAGTGGGTACCATTAATATTAATGTGCAAAACAAGTTTTTGAAGTTGTGGTACAAGAAAAAGAAAATCACATTGCAGGATGTGTCTCTTAGTAAGAAAGATGGGCCCATGGAGGCTAGCAAAGAAGTTATTGTTGAGTATGAAGTCGAATTAGAGGTAGAGTCTACAAAAGGAGATGAAGAAAAACTACATGAAAGACATAATCAAGAAGCTAAGGAGGTCATTGACTCAAAGGCATAAAGCGTTTCATATTTGAAGAAAAAAGAATAGATTCCTACAGTTGTTGCATATCACTATCCACATCATATAGAGACATAATAGTCATCAAGGTAAGGGCATGTGCATCAAAACATTTATGCACCAACAGGGCACGAGAAAGGAAACCGATCAAGAGGTGCATGGGGGACTACCAACACTATGGGAGGATCTCAGACTATGGAAACAATCCCATGGAAACTCTAACATGATGCAAAGCAAGATCAAGGTGGAAAGGCGGCAAATGGACATCATGTTCGACTTCCATTGGGATGGATGGATGGTCGTACTTGGTACCAGTTGGATACACTTCTTAGCCAGTCATATTGTATGGTTTTTTCTCATGTTTCGAGGACAAAACATGTGAAGGGGGATGGAATGTAGTATACCTAGGGAGGTAATATGGGGTACCTAAGGAGGTACCCAAAGAGAATGTGGTTATGTACTATTAGTGGAAGTCATTTAATATATGATAATATGAGAATTAAATGTAAAGTGGACTAGGTCCACTATATTAATAAAGGCTCACTATGGTAGTTAAATGTAATAAATGCGAGAAGGCTCTCTAAAAGGTTCCTAAGAGATAGAAAAAGTTATGTAAAGAAGTGTAAGAAATGTAATGAAACATAGTGAACAATAGTGTGAATGTATCAAGCATTGCTTGAGGAGTGCATTCATTCCTTAAGGAATAATGTATGGTGTTACCCTACCTCAAGGGTTTTCTCTATTTCTTGTGTTCAGTATTTTGGTGAATGGTTTGGCTTATTCTTGTTGATATTGTGGGTTTATTTTGAGATTTATATCTAGATATACTCATGTACTTAACAAATGTAAATAATCACATGTAACCCAACTCCATTACACACAAATATATAATATATATCAAAAAGAATATGTGTTCCTTATTTCTCCTCAAAGAAAATGGGAGTTGAGTAATTTTCTGCAATACACAAGGTCTCAAGATCTAGTCGCTTCCAAAATCTTTTTCTCTAGGTTATAATAGATAAATGACCTAATCTTGTGCCACTATTTTATATGAGGCAGAAACCCAGATCCAATACTATATTCATGGTTGTGTTCCAATATTTTTAAGCTCAGGCAAGAGGTTTATGTAACCGATTGTCCAATGTCACTTTTTTTCTGGCATTGCTCATTTGTTTTACATGATTAAAATATAGATTTCAATATGAATATTGGAAATATTATACATGCTCAAGCATATTTTCTATGGTGGATTAAGAATGTGAACAAGGAACCGATCTTTATCTATTCTTAGTTGAGGATCTGCAACAACTTGAAGGGGCACTAGAATCTAGATAATGCCTAGAAATTTTGAAATGAACTTAGCAACCATGACATAGCAAACTCTTTCAATGCCCATATAGGTTATTAATATCTTGTTTTTATTATTTATCTTTATTTTATAAAAATTGAATTAGATTTTAAATTATTTTTTTGCAATATTATTTGTATTATTTATATTGTAGATTTTCAAAATTAAATTTAGCTTGATAATAATATTTTGATGTTTGTCAATTGGACTTAGATGAGATAGTTGTGAGAAATGATTTTTTTCCTCTCTACCTAATAAATAACTTGTTATAATAATTATACTTTTATTTCCATTTTATTTTAAAAGAGTTATAGATTTTCTTTTTTTTGTAAGTGAGTGTAGGAATCTATATTACTGAAAATAATATGATACAAAAGGTGGGCCTCCTGGTCTGTCTAGAAGGAAACCAGACAAGGGGGTCCCTAGTTGCACAAATTGAAATTAAAGAGGGATGGTTCCGGTCTGCCACCATGGGAAACCAAACTAAACCTTCCATGTTCATTTGGAGAAAAAGTCTATACATAAAAGAAGAAAATAAAACCATCCTCCTAAACCAGAGCATGAAAAAATTGAGATGACCTGACCAATCCTGGTATTACTTCCTATAGACTACCAAATCATTGATCTGGAACTATGAAGTGGTTTTGCACCTGGGGGTACTCCTTCTGGCCATCTTCCTTGCTCTTGTTTTCTTCCTGTTGTGAAGTCGTGCGAGTCTTCCTTATTTGAGTTGGCGCACCATGTCCATCGACAGACGTGATGTCCATGTGATGGACATAGCGTAGGTAGAGGTGGAACTAGGACAAAAATCGCTCCAACTTACATTTCTGGTCCTTGTCTACCTCTACTAACAATTTGGTAATAGTTTCCAGACTGTTGATGCAACACAGGATCTCGTCCAACAATTTCTTGTTTTCCTTATTGTCCTCCTGCTTGGTTTCTTTCCTTTATGAGATCACTTTTTTTATTATCATCTTAGTTAGCCACACCATCTCCACTTCTTTGGGGAAGAGGGTTCCCCTGGGTTGTGTGGCTCCTAGATCAGTTACCCAATCCTCTTCCTGTACCAATGCTTCTTGTGCTTTACCTTTGCACTTGTTCTTTAATACCTTTTCCCACCAGGTTATGGTTGCCTTCCCCTTCGGTGCAATTTGAGTTTGGAAGGTGCCTTCCACATCTTTTGTGACCTGTGCCATTCTTGTTAGCCGCCATGAACTGATCGATACTTCCTTCCCGTGGGGGATTTCTTTTCCTATGTGTTTTCTTTAGACGCGCCATCACACTTTTCCTATCATAGCTCCTGTGTTGGTTACCCTGCCTGTGCCTTCCTTCCCAGGTATTCATCATTTCCCTCCCCTTGACTCTGTGATAATCCCTGTTGTTGTGCTCCTTTTGATTGCGTCTATTCCTACTATTCCTCTTCTTATTGACCTTTCCCCACTGCGAGCCCATCCTTTCAATCTTGGTTTTCTCACAGTGATGTGTGCTTCCGTCAATTTTCATGTTAAGACTCGTATGATCATGATGGGTCGTCCTTTGTCCCTGTGTGATTACTGCCCTTGCTCGCTTGTGATCTGATTGTGCTGCTCTCCGTACATGTACTTAGCCTAGTGGATCGATCCTGGTTTTTACCTACCCCACATGCCTTACATATTTCATTGCATGTGACTTGTTCCCTGGCCTTTCCCTCATGCTTTCCCCATGCCTCTTACTGGTAAAATGGCCCTGCTTCTGGTCATCGTCAGTTGCTTATTATGTTCTTGCATAATAATTAGTGGCACACTTTTAGGCAGTCCTATCCTACCTAGGGCCTGCGAGGCCTTGTGATTTCCTCCTCGATGTGATCTTCCATGCTTAAAATTCCATCACGATCTTTGGCCACATGGTGGTTGCAGTCTGTTATGAGTTTCCCATCCAGAATTATGATCCAGGTGTTGTATAGTTCTAGTCCTTCCTTGTTGACCCCCTCAATAGTGAGCCTGTCTACTAGTGCATTCATTGACCTACGCACCCAGCGCAACTCCACTGTATTCAGAGTTCTCAGATGCTCCTGTAATTTCTGTAGGGAGTGTGAAAGGCACTAGTGTCATTGAACCTTTCCCACTCTAGTGCCATTTTGGAGTCTTTTCATCGTGTTGATAACCATGGAGGAGTCACCTTCCATGGTGGTGTTTGTCATCCTTTCACGAATTGGGATTTCAAGGCCAATTTCTAGGGCTCCAAATTCTATCGCGTTGTTGGTTGAGTTTCCCATGCTCTCAACATACAGTCGGATGATGTTGTCACCACTATATTTAATCACTCCACCTGCCCTAGCTACTCTTGGATTCCCTTTTTTTGCCTTGTCAAAGTTCAGTTTGAAGAACCCTGATGGAGGGGGAGTCTAGATTCGGGCTCCTATCTAGAGTTGTGGTTTGCGCCCCACAAGTAGGCTGTTGCGCCAATATTTCAGTTGAAAAAAATCTAGGATGAGGGAGTCTTGGTACATGAGTTGTGCTTTCTTTGTATTGCAGTTATGGCTCTACAACGTTTCTCTTATTTGAGAGACTATTGTCATCTTTATCCTTTCTTTCGGTATGCTTTCATTCTTGAATATGTGTTGGTTTCGTTCTTTCCAGATTGCCCAAATGATCATCCCCAACGTTAGATTCCAACAGAGGTTCACCAATTCATTTTCACTGTAACCCTCATTCCATTTGTTGATGGTTGTGTTGATGTTCCCCAGGATCCTATTGGATTGGCGGAAGATGCCTGCCACCCAATCCCAAATCTTTGTTGTGTAATTGCATTTGTCTAGGAGGTGGTTAGTTGTTTACTCCTTGTCTAGACATAGATGGCAGTGAGAGGGGCCTATGAACCCCCTTTTCATGAGGTTCTCCCAAGTTAGAATTTGATTATGTAGACATATCCATTTGAACATTTTGATTTTTGGCCATTGGGGGATTTTCCAATTTTTTTCGCACTGTTGCTCTGGATTTTCTTGGTCCTAACCCGTGATGTAATATCGTGCTTCCTTTAATTTGAATTCACCCCCATTTTTCCTGCCTCACCTCAATTGGTCCTCTTCTTCCGAGACCCCAATTTTCATTTTTCACAATTCCTCCTCCACCTCTTTCATTATTGTTTCGATCTAACCTCTATTTTGTGGGTTAAGTTTGTCCCAGATCCTCCATCTGGCGCTGCCTTCCCTTTACTTCCAGTAATGATGGATTTTTTTTTTCCCTTGCCCAATCATTTCCTTTTGAAGCTCCTCCCTGTCTGGATTTTCCATTCTGGGTTCTTGTTTCCATGCATCCTCTCAAAACCTTGTTGTTCTACCATTTTGGAATTCCCATAAGCTGTGTTTCTGGATCCAGATCTTATTTCTCCAGGCAATATTCCATATGGATGACCCCTCCCTTGTGCCCATGAACCGAATTCGGTGGTCCTTTATATTCGGGGCATACTTGGCCTTCCAAAAGTTTTCCATGGTACCGATTTGTCTTTTAGCCATATCCACCAGAGCTTTTCCCCGTAGGCTTCATTGGTTACCTGTGGATCCTTTAACCCCAGGACACCTTTTCTTTTTTTTCTGCATACCTTATCCCAGGCCACCATGGCCCATTTCTTTTTATGTTCTGTGTCGCACCGTAGGAAGTCTCGTTGGATGGCTCTTATATTTTGTAGGATTCCTTTGGGGGTTGGGAACACTAACATCATATACATCGGAATTGCTTGAAGAACCGTTTTGGTGAGGATAAGTCTTTCGACCAGGTTTAAGGCTCTATAAGTCCAATTTTTTACCCTCTCTTGTAGTTTTCTGATAACTCCTTCCCATGTAGCCTTTGTGCAGGCTTTGTCCATCAGGGGGATTCCCAAGTATTTCATTGGGAGCATTTTACGTTCAAACCCCAGAATGTTGGCCAAGTTGCATTGAATTGTTGGATTAGTGTTGAAGAAGTATATCATGGATTTGGAGTGGTTGATTTTCGCCCCCGAGGCTTCCCTGAAGTTTTTAAGATTCTTTTAAAATCCTCTGCTTCTTTTACCATGGGTGTGCCATGGAGTAGGGTATAATCAACGAACTGTTGGTGTGTGGAGGTTGGACAGTATTTAAAAGGTTTGATGCATTTTATTTCACCATCTATAGTTTCACTTTTAATGGTTCTTCTTAGCCCTTCCATCATTAGAATGAACGGGAAGGGGAACAACGGGTCCCCTTGTCTTATTCCTCTAGATGGAAAGAAAGGTTTGGTTTGGGCCCCATTGATTAGTGGTGAGTAGCTTGTCGTCGAGACTAGCATGACTATCTAGTTGATCCAGTGTTGTTCAAACCCAAACGCTTCCAATATCTTGGTCATGTAGTGCCATATTATTTTGTCGTAAGCCTTTGCTAGGTCAAGTTGAATTATCATCCCCCCTCTCCTTTGGCTTTTCAGCGTGTGAATGATCTCATGGGCTTGGATGATATTGTCCAGGATTTGTCTTCCTTCCACAAAACCCACTTGTTCCTATGAAATCAGTGTGGGAAGGAGTGGCTTCATTATATTGGCTATGATTTTGGATATTATATTGTAAACTAAATTGCATAAAGCTATAGGCCTGTATCAGTATGGGGTCCTAGCTTCATTTTCTTTCGGGATTAGAGTGATCATTGTGGCATTTAAGGATTTCATGATGGTTGTCGATCACCTGGAGTCCTCCACCACCCCGTAAATATCATGCTTAACCACTTCCCAACAGGCTTTGAAGAATTCCACTATGAATCCATCTGGTCCTGGGGCCTTTCCATTGGGAATATCCTAGACTACTTGGTCATTTTATTCCTGTGCTATGGGTTTTCTTAGGACAACATTTTTCTCCTCTGTAACTAGCTTGGGAATGTGCTGAATTATGCTTTGTATGGCCTCGGATCTTTCTTGGATGGGTTCCTAGGCTATGCCCTCGAAGTGGTTGACCAATATATTCTCAATTTCCTGGTGGGATTCTCTCTCAATCCCATCCTGATCCCTAATCTTTAAGATTTTTTTATGGGATCTTCTTGCAATAGTTGTTCTATGAAAAAACTTTGTATTCCTCTCCCCTTCCTTTAGCCACCTTATTCTGGACTTTTGGCACCACAAGATTTCTTCATGTTGGCATCTTGCTTCCCACTGCTGGGTCATTTGGATCTCTTTTTTTTTCGATCCTCTTTGTATCCATTTTCGATGCACTGTTCTTGTAGATTCCTCATTCTATCCCCAATGCTCTTTTTCCACTCCTTGAGTTTTTGTTTGATGTACTTGAGTTTTCTGTAAAGTTTGAACATTCTTATCCCTTGATTTAATAGTTCCTCCCGCCACCAATGGTTGATGTTCTCCTTGAAGGTGGGATGGTCGATTCAGAATTTCTCAAATCTAAATGGTCTGTTCTTCGCTGTGGTTTGAAAATTAGCTTCCAGTTGAACTAGCCACTGATCTGATCCCCCCCAAGGGAGGATGTTGTAGTCCAAAGTTAGTCCCTACAACATAATTTATTCTGACACCAAGAATTTGTCTAGACTTGTTGCTACTTGGTGGTGACCTAGTATTTTGTTGTTCCAGGTGACCTGACCATTACTAGTCATGATATCCACGAGCTTCATTGTGTCAATGAAAGATAAAAATTCTTCCACATCTCTGTCCAGTCTCCTAGTGCCGCCTTTTTTCTCAGCGAGTGTGGTGATGATATTGAAATCCCCTACCAGGATCCAATGGGGGTTGTGGGTGTGATCCTTTAGATTCTCTAGGTCGAGGAGCAATCTCCTTTTCTCCTCCATCACTTGGGGGCCATACACATTAGTGTAGAGAATTTCCTTCGTTTTCCCTACAATTTTCATTTTAATAGATAGTGTGTGTCTCGTGGCTTCTGCTGCAAGTAGGTTCCCCGATTATGGGTTCCACAAGGTGAGGATACCTCCCATCGTCTATTGACTTTCGTTCGCCAACGTATTGTACTTACTCTAGTGTTTTTTACTGATTTTTTTCATTCTGTCTAAAGTACATTTTATCTCTTGAATGAAACATAGGTCAGGTTGTTCCTTAATCAGTCTATTTTTAAGGATTCGTTGCTTTCTTGGGATGTTTAGGCCTCTTATGTTCCATGTTATAATCTTCATTTGAACATGTGGGGGGGAGTTGGGGAAGATATTTTTAATCTTACCTTAGTTTATCAGCAGGGATCCTAGTTCTTGTAGGGCTACGTTGTTTGATTTTCTTCCTTTCTTCCTCCTTGCATGCTTGGGTGAGTGTTGTTGTTGTCCATCAATTTTTTTGATTCCCAAGTTTCCTATCTTGACATGCATGTGCTTGATCCCTCTAGATTTCGCTTCCTCCCTTAGGAGGAAGATATATTGAATGTGATCAAGTTGCTCCGTTGGCATATTGTCTACCCCCTGCCTTTTCCATTGCTCCAGTATATTCGGTAGATCTACTCCTTCCCTTTCCACAATGTCTCTGAGATCAGGGTCCTCTGTTCCTACCTCACTTAGAGTCATCTCTGAATCACCATCTGCTTCCTGCATTGGGGTGTTGGTATCCTCGTTTCCTCCTTCCCTTGGACTTGAGCAACCTCCCTGTTCTCCTTTGTTGGTTGGAATTTTTGTGTTCTCCTGAGTTGCGTGTTCACTCGCTTCCCTATCTTTCATCTTTTCCTTCCCTCCTTCTTCTGCTTGGTTGGGTCTGGCCCTTCCTTCTGTTCTAAGCCTGGTTTCCAGGTTGCTTCCTATTGGGGCCTTCCATTGTCTCTTGTTTCCTCTGCTTTTGTGATTTGGCCTCGTAAAATCATCCTCATCCTGCTGTGGTTTGGTGTTTTCCGATTCTTGTTTCTTTTTAAGATGGAATTCTCTTAGTATGTGTGCATGTTCATGACATCTTATGCATTGAAACGAGATCTGCTCGTAGTCTATGCTTTGTATACATTCCTCATCCCTAAACTCCAGGCTTATGGCTTCCAGGAGCGCCCCTGATACATCCATATCTATGCAGATCCTTACGTAGGATGTATATCTTCCTTTTACGGTAGCTTCTGATGTCTTCACATATTTTCTGAGCTTGTTCCCTATGGCTTCGAAGGTGGATGGTAGCTAGTATTCTAGCGGCAAGGAGTAAATCCTTAGCAAGACTGGGACTTTTTAAAGGTTTCTTTCTCTGGGGAGAAGTTTTCCTTCCATGGATGGATGTACAGCCCTACTGATGTGCGGAAATATGGCCCCCCTCAAATACTTTATCCCTGTCCTCCAAGTTCATAAATACCACTATGACGAAACCTTTCGAGCCCAAGTGGATTTCCACTTCTCCACTTGGCTTCCAATGGTATTTTATTCAGTTGTGCAACATTTGTTTTGTGGGCCACAGGCCCATAAACTTGCAGATCAGTGCATGCATGTTCATCTGATCCTGGAAGAGTTGTGTTTGGGGGTCTTCCAGTATAACCTTGGGTACCAGTGTAGTTTTAGGTTTACATGGGTTGCACCCTTCTGCCTCACTGGGGTTCGTCATTGCTTGCACATCGTTCTAGGTTTCTCTAGCTCCTTCCCCCGCGTGATCACTTTTTTCTTGGTTGCCCTCTTCATTCTTTTTCAATCCTGATCCTGAGGTACCTGTCAAAGTTTCTTTGAAACCGCCACATCGTGGGCCTTTTCCTCTGTCCACCACCACCTTCTTGTATGAGGGGGTTGCATTCCCTCCCCCTTTGGTGACCATGTTGGTCGCTGCTGAGACCGCGACTGCTGAACCCTAACTTAAAATTTCTCCAGAGCCACAACTTCTTTTAGCACACTCTTAAATGTATATTACTAATGAAATCAAAAATCAAATTACTATAAAAAGAGTTATAAATTTTCATTTTAAAAGAGTTATAGATTTATTTTAATAGACCATTAATATAGAAAAATGGATATACAATGTAAAACTTAATTTATTAGAGATTATTTTTATTAATTTTGAGTTTTCTTTTAAGTTACTAATGATAAATAACTTTTTTTTAATAATTAATAATGATAAATATATATTTTTTATTTTTAATAATTAATAATGATAAATATTTTTTTTTTTTTTAATAATTAATAATATGAATGGTGAAAAGAGATATTCATTTTAATGGAATTTTCAAAGATTGAGAATTATTTTAAATAATTTATTTTTAAATATGATTTATATAATAGGTGAATGCTTAATGTTTGTAAAATATAAAATTAAACACATGTCCTACTTTTAGTGGATTTTAATTTGTAATTTTTTAAAAAGAAATACATGTTATTAATCATTAAACTCACTTAAACTATAATGAAAATGATAAAAAAAAATCAATTATTATGATTATTTTATAATGAAATTTATAAATGTTTATAATATATGAAAATTTACTATAACATGAAATGAAAGAAAAGATGTTATTCTTATGCACATATTTAAAAAAAAATCTCCAATTTTAAAGATATAATTTGCAAAAAACTAAAATAAAATATATTTTTTTTATTTTAATAATTAATAATATGAATGGTGAAAAGAGATATTCATTTTAATGGAATTTTCCAAGATTGAGAATTATTTTAAATAATTTATTTTTAAATATGATTTATATAATAGGCGAATGTTTAATGTTTGTAAAATATAAAATTAAACACATGTCCTACTTTTAATGAATTTTAATTTGTAATTTTTTAAAAAGAAATATATGTTATTAATCATTAAACTCACTTAAACTATAATGAAAATGTTAAAAAAAAATCAATTATTATGATTATTTTATAATGAAATTTATAAATGTTTATAATATATGAAAATTTACTTCAACATGAAATGAATGAAAGAAAAGATGTTATTCTTATGCACATATTTAAAAAAAATCTCCAGTTTTAATGATATAATTTGCTAAAAAACTAAAATAAAATACATGAACCTAGCTAAACTAATAAATCTACTTAATAAAAAATCTCCGAAACACGTGCCTGAATATCAATCTCACCAACTAAATCATATTCGAACGGACCAAAAACTAATATTAGGCGAATTTGGACCGCTAAATTAATAAAACTTGTTAATAAAAGCATGAGCACGTTCGTCACTAAATTAATAAAACTAGTTATTAAAAGAATCTCCATCTCAATCACTAAATCATTTTCCAACAGATAATAAATATATATTATCCATCAAATTTGAGATGACATGTGGGTATGCGAAAATATTAAAATCAAGAACAAAATTTTCCTCAGTCTTTCCTCAGAAAAGATTTGAAGATTTATGTGGACGATAGCAACTATCAGGATTGCTAGAATTTCGATCAAATCTGTTTATTTTTGGCAAGGCCTTCCCCTAATTGCAAGCTATGTCGATCAAATCCGATTATTTTGGCAAGGGTTTTCCTTTCAGAAAATATTTGAACAGCGTTAAAGCCCTGGACGGTTGAAATTCCGGAACTTCATGCCCCGCTCCCCGAACGGTGGCAAATGTCAAACCCCTGTAAATCACAGTATATCCACCAACCTGCACCATCCACGAGAACATGCATTGAGTAGAGATAAAATCAACATTATCCTCAGGATGTTATCTGTGACATTATTGTAACTGATTTGATTTTTTACCTCGTCGTCATTAACCCAAGGGTACCATGGAGTTTGAATTGGAAGCTTGAGCGCATTGATGGAAAGTTCTGTAGAGGTCACGGGAACTCTGGAATCCGTGTCTCCACTGAAAACAAACAAAAAAACACTGTTAGAAAAATACTTGAATGATCAATAATCATTTGGTTCTTGTATAGGGATTATCTGAAGTGATTGTTGGGAAAATGACCTAATTAAAAATGACCTAATTCAAATTTTCATTAAAAATCGGCAAGCTACACTGTCATTGAAATCCTCTTATATTGTACCTACACTGTCATTGAAATTGTCTTATATTCTAGTACATTTATTTTAAATTTCAATTTGGTGAGAATAATTAAAAAATAAATAATTAAATACAAGTCAGCTCAATTACGCTTTTATAGTATACCTAGGGAAGTAATATGGGGTACCTAAGGAGGTACCCAATGGAAATGTGGTTATGTATTATTAGTGGAATTCATTTAATATATGATAATATGGGAATTAAGTGTAAGGTGGATTAGGTCCACTATATTAATAAAGGCTCACTATGGTAGTTAAATGTAATAAATGTGAGAAGGCTCTCTAGAAGGTTCCTAAGAGATAGAGAAAGTTATGTAAAGAAGTGTAAGCAATGTAATGAAACATAGTGAACAATAGTGTGAATGTATCAAGCATTGCTTCAGGAGTGCATTCCTTCCTCAAGGAATAATATATGGTGTTACCCTACCTCAATGGTTTTCTCTATTTCTTCTGTTCAGTATTTTGGTGAATGATTTGGCTTATTCGTGTTGATATTGTGGGTTTATTTTGAGATTTATCTCTAGATAACTTAACAAATTTAAACAATCACATTTAACCCAACTCCATTACACACATATATAATATATATCAAAAAGAATATGTGTTCCTTATTTCTCCTCAAAGAAAATGGGAGTTGAGAAACTTTCTGCAATAGACAAGGTCTCAAGATCTAGTCGCTTCCAAAATCTTTTTCTCTAGGTTATAATAGATAAATGACCTAATCTTGTGCCACTATTTTATATGAGGTAGAAACCCAGATCCAATACTATATTCACGGTTGTGTTCCAATATTTTTAAGCTCGGGCAAGAGGTTTATGTAACTCATTGTCCAATGTCACTTTTTTTCTGGCATTGCTCATTTGTTTTACATGATTAAAATATAGATTTCAATATGAATATTGGAAATATTATACATGCTCAATCATATTTTCTATGGCGGATTAAGAATGTGAACAAGGAACCGATCTTTATCTATTCTTAGTTGAGGATATGCAACAGCTTGGAGGGGCGTTAGAATCTAGATAATGCCTAGAAATTTTGAAATGAACTCAACAACCATGACATAGTTAACTCTTTCAATGCCCATCTAGGTTATTAATATCTTGTTTTTATTATTTATCTTTATTTTATAAAAATTGAATTAGATTTTAATTTTTTTTATTTGCAATATTATTTGTATTATTTATATTGTAGATTTTATAAAAATTAAATTTAGTTTGATGATAATATTTTGATGTTTGTCAATTGGACTTAGATGAGATAGTTGTGAGAAATGATTGTTTTCCTCTCTACCTAATAAAATACTTGTTATAATAATTATACTTTTATTTCCATTTTATTTTAAAAGAGTTATAGATTTTCTTTTTTCCGTAAGTGAGTGTAGGAATCTATATTACTGAAAATAATATGATACAAAAGGTGGGCCTCCTGGTTTGTCTAGAAGGAAACCAGATGAGGGGGTCCCTAGTTTCGCAAATTGAAAGTAATGAGGAACGGTTCCAGTCTGCCACCATGGGAAACCAAACCAAACCTTCCATGTTCATTTGGAGAAAAAATCTATACATAAAAGAAGAAAATAAAACCATCCTCCTAAACCAGAGCATGAAAAAATTGAGTTGAACTGACCAATCCTGGTATTACTTCATATAGGCTACCAAATCATTGATATGGAACTATGAAGTGTTTTTGCACCTGGGGGTGCTCCTTCTGGCCATCTTCTTCGCTCTTGTTTTCTTCCTGCTGTCAAGTCATGCGAGTCTTCCTGATTTTAGTTGGTGCACCGTGTCCATCGGAAGACGTGATGTCTATGTGATGGAAATAGTGTAGGTAGAGGTGGAACTGGGCTGCAAATCACTCTAACTTACACTTCTGGTCCTTCTCTACCTCTACTAATAGTTTGGTAATAGTTTCCAGACTCTTGATGCGATGTAGGATCTCGTCCAACAATTTTTTGTTTTCCTTGTTGTCCTCCTGCTTGGTTTCTTTCCTTTATGAGATCACTTTTTTTATTATCATCTTAGTTAGCCATGCCATCTCCACCGCTTTGGGGATGAGGGTTTCCCTGGGTTCTGTGGCTCCTATATCAGTTACCCAATCCTCTTCCTGTACCAATGCTTTTTGCGCTTTACCTTTGCACTTGTTCTTTAATTCCTTTTCCCACCGGGTTATGGTTGCCTTCCCCTTTGGCGCAAGCCGAGTTTGGAAGGTGCCTTCCGCATCTTTCGCATCCTCTTCCATTCTTGTTAGCCGTCGTGAACTGATTGGTACTTTCTTCCCATGGGGGGGTTGTTTTTCCTGTGCGTTTCCTTTAGATGTGCCTGTCGCAGCTCCTGTGTTGGTTACCCTGCCTGTGCCTTCCTTCCCAGGTATTCTTCCCTTCCCTCCCCTTGACTCTGTGATAATCCCTATTTTTGTGCTCCTTCTAATTGTGTCTATTCCTACTATTCCTCTTCTTATTGACCTTTCCTCGCTGCGAGCCCATCCTTTCAATCTTGGTTTGCTCACAGTGATGTGTGTTTTCGTCAATTTTCATGTTAAGACTCGTATGATCATGATGGGTCGTCCTTTGTCCCTGTTCGATTACTGCCCTTGCTTGCTTGTGATATCATTGTGATGCTCTTCGTACATGTACTTGGCCTAGTGGATCTATCCTGGTTTTTACCTGTCCCACATGCCTTACATATTTCGTTGCATGCAACTTGTTGCCTAGCCTTTCCCTCATGCTTTCCCCATGCCTCTTACTGGTAAAATGGTCTTGCTTCTGGTCATCTGTCAATTTCTTATTATGTTCTTGCATAATAATTAGTGGAAGACTTTTAGTCGATCCTATCCTACCTAGGGCCCATGAGGCCTTGCGTTGTACTCCTCGATGTGATCTTCCATGCTTAAACTGTCGTCACGATCTTTGGCCACAAGGTGGTTGCAGTCTGTTATGAGTTGCCCATATGGAATTCTGATCCAGTTGTCATCTAGTTATGGTCCTACCTTGTCGACCCCCTCGTTGGCGAGCCTGTCTACTAGCTCATTCGTTGACCTGCGCACCCAGCGCAACTCCACTATATTCAGAGTTCTCAAATGCTCCTGTAATTTTTGTAGGGAGCGTGCAAGGCACCAGTGGCGCTGAACCTTTCCCACTCTGGTGCCATTTTGGAGTCTTTTGATCATGTTGATAACCATGGTGGAGTCACCTTCCATGATGGTGTTTGTCATCCTTTTGCGACTTGGGATTTCAAGGCCAATTTCTAGGGCTCCAAATTCCTCCGCGTTGTTGGTTGAGTTTCCTATGCTCCCAGCGTACACTCGGATGATGGTGTCGCCACTATATCTAATCACTCGACCTGCCCTAGCTACTCTTGGATTCCCTTTTTTCACCCTGTGAAAGTTCAGTTTGAAGAACCCTGACCGAGGGGGAGTCCAGATTCGGGATCCTATCTGGAGTTGCGGTTTGCACCCTACAGGTAGGTTGTTGCGCCAATATTTCAGTTGAAAAAAGTCCTGGATGTGGGAGTCTTGGTTTGTGAGTTGTGCTTTCTTCATATTGTAGTTGTGGCTCTGCAACGTTTCTCTTATTTGAGAGACTATTGTCTTCTTTATCATTTCTTTTGGTATGCTTTCATTCCTGAAGATGTGTTGGTTTTGTTCTTTTCAGATTGCCCAAATGATCATCCCCAACATTAGATTCCAACAGAGATTCACCAATTCATTTTCACTGTAACCCTCATTCCATTT
>SNQJ01S0005023.1:0-30828 GCA_010110895.2 Picea sitchensis
AGAGACTAAAAGAAAATAGAAAAATCCTTATTAAGATGAGTGCAGTCCTACTCATGGCACCTTGGGTCAGGGTTGAATTGATAGTTCAAATTTACTTATCTCTTTACTTTCCATTTAAAATTTTCATGATGATACTACGTTTTTGAAAATAAATATTCAATGAAAAGCATAGAGAAAAAGATTTAAATTGGACTTCCCTGACAACATTCATATTATGGTTCTCTTGGTGTACCCACTTGTGTTCATAACTGCATTATTACACAAAGAAATATTGATAAATAAAACTAAAGGAAACCTACTCCTAAACCTACTCTAGACTACTAAATAGATCAAAACGCTAAGTAAAATCGTATTTCCAGTGCAGCCACAAGAGCATCTTCAACCTGCACGGCATAGAAAATAAAAAATCAGAATAAAAGAATGTAGTATTTGTAGATGAAAAAGAAATACTTCATGCTTACCTCTTATATATTCATTTAAAAACAAAACAAGCACGACCTTACCATTCTTTTGAAACTTCTTGATGTATGATTCATCCAACCATTCTGCAATCTTGTCGTGATATGGGTCATAATGGCATGGAAGAGTGTAAGTAAGTTTGGAAAACTTGTCATTATTATAGGGACCTGACATAACCATCAACCAAGGCCAAAGTGCCCCATCCTCGTGACAATTCTCCAAGTGTTCATCAATTTCTTCACATGAAGGATCTAAGAGAATCATGTTATGCTTACTTCCTAGATATTTAGGTAAAAACAAAGCAAGCACAACTTTATCTTTATTATGAAGATTTTTCAAATACGAATCTTCAAGCCAATATAAGATCCTGTCATAAAAATAAGGATGCAAACTATGAATTTGATGAAATGGATATATCAATGGGTAACACATCATAAGAGGATTCATGACATCAGTTAGATTATTGGTTTGAATGCTTCTTTTGATGATATTGATCATTTCAAAATGTGAAGCATAAACATTAAAATTCGAACTAATCAAGGAACGAATATACAATGTAGAATATTCGATCTCCATAAGGATGAGTGCATTGTCTTTTTCAACAATAAATCGTGTAAAATCATCTTGCAACATGTCATTTTTCCATGCAAGTGACGAAAGTGAAAGAGCTTCAAATCCAACTTCATAAATGTTATGTTTGGAATTAATTTCACCAAATTTTGGCATATCAGATGCAGGAGCATCGCTCCACGTCAGCAACGCGCCAGCCAGCTAGCCCACTCAGCGCGCATTCAATGGGGAGAAGAGAGACACAACCCTCTCACTTTCAAATTTTGAAATTTGAATTTCAATCAATGTTGTAAGGATGGAAAGGCCAAAAACCATGTGTATGCACAGGCTTAGTTAAGATTTGCCTTAAATGGTTGTAAGGATGGGATCTAGATCCGATCTGAACTAGACAACCATTCATTGTAATTCAATGTAATTGAATAGAGTAGGTAGCTTGGAGGGAAGAGCTCAAAGAGCCCCCTCATGTAAAAAGATCTTTTGTATCTGTAGAGTTAGTCATTAGCACATATAGAAAAGAGAGGAGAGCCGAGACTCTGGTCTAGTTCGAGCTCGAACACATTGTAATCAGGCATTCAGATTAATACAAACAAAGCAGTTTTTCCTGCATGTTGTGTTCATGTGTTTATGAGTTAATGAATGAATGTCTTCATGTGTTGATGATATGTTGTAGATGTAATGTTAGGTTTCATTTATAGGTTACAGACAGAAGTCATTGTCTGTTGAGTTTACTGATTTCCAAGTCTGGTTTCTTTGTGGTTTCATGCAAGAGTGCATGAAAGAGTACTGCAGTCTCTGAAGGCCAGTGCAAGGAGTTCACTTCCGAATTCTGAGGATTCAGACGAAGACGTGCCAATAGGGTGCACCAATGGGAGTCATTGATTCAAGGAAGAATCCTCAAGGTTGCTAAACACCTTGGAGGTAAGACTTTGCAGAGGAAGGCACAAAGAAAACAGAACTACTGAAGGTTCTGTAGAGCTCTACCAAGAGGGCATTGAGCGCATGCATTGAGGGCACAGGACAGACAAAATCACTGAGGAATTCTATGGAATCTCTGCCAAGAGGCCATTGAGAGAATGCCTTGGATGCATTGAAGAGAGAACTCTATTTGAGTTTAGCAAGAAGACAGAGTCACTGAGGATTCTGTGGAATCTCTGCCAGGAGGGCATTGAACAAGTGCAAGTGACACAGAAGGAACTCTGGTCTGATTTCAGAGAGAAGAGAAGTGTCAAGGGAAGACCTTCATAGGTTTACTTAACACCCTACAGGATTAGCAAGGAGTGTTTGATCAGGAAGCTGCCAGAGGGAATTTCCATCCTTTCAAGAAGAAAAAGGGACAAAGACCTTAGAGGTCTATGAAATTTAAGTCCAAGAGGATAAAGACTTGTGCAAGGAGTGCACCAAGCCAACACCTGAGTAAAGTGTTGACAGACAGACAACTGTGTGAAGGCTCATCAGTGGAGCAGGAGTGGGAGTGAGAGAGAACTTACTCTAAGTCCCAAAGCTCAGAAGAGATAGCACGATTGTGTGAAGGGAATCTGTAAGGAGTACGGAGGTCGAGAAACCCTTGAGGTTTCAGAGTGAATGAAGCTCAGGAGGGAGATACAGCTACTGTAGGATCCGTGCTGGAGGAAACGATCTGGACCGTCTAGTTTCATGTCCAGGCGCATGCAAAAGAGCTCAAGGGAAGAACAGATCTGGGGTGTCAGATTTGAGTGTGGGGAGCCGATAGCCGTCGGATCCGGGAGAAGGTGTGAGGGGTTTAATCCTTGAGAAGCCGCACAGAAGGGTAGAACGAACGACAGGGACACTTCGTGGAGAAGTGTCGATATGTCATGAGCCATAGGATTGCACTGAGTTGTGAGGGATTTAAGCCCGTAGAAGTAGCCCAGGAGAGGAGTTGTATGGATGGTGGAGACACTTCATGAAGGAAGTGTCGAATAGCCGATAGCCATTGGATATTGCAGAGTTGTAGGGTGGTTAGAGGCCAGTGAAACCCATCACCCAATATTCGAGGGTCAATGTGAGCCATTGATCTCGTTTCAATCCACGCCATTGGATTATCTCGCAGATTCAGATTTTGAGAGTTTGGAGAGGGCAGACCAAACTCTTGATCTCGCGAAGTTCCGAGTAGAGAGGAGCAGAGATAGTCATTGGATCTAGTTCATGGGAAGACCCTTGGATTAGAACCTTCGCTATATCGCATATCGGGGGTTTGGAGATTGGAGGAATCACTTTCGACTGTAGAAGTCGCGAAGTGCTGAGGACGAGGTCTCAGACAAACATGTGGTGCGTCCATCAGGTGGGGACTGCGTGGTTGACAGGTGGACACTCATCGCCTGGGAAGGAGTCAACATCCTGTTGAATTAACGCACCTTGGAGATTCGCAAAAAAAGAGCATGAGATCTCGACACTCCAACTCGCGAGGTTGCGAGTTGTGAGTAGTGTGAAAGGGGAGTCAACCCATCGCTGATGTATCGTGTCTCGGGGGATCGCAAAGGAGGAGAATGGAGGCTCAACACTCCAACTCGTGAAGTCACGAGTAGCGAGAGGTGCTAGCAGTTATCCCTAGCCTATGGTTATATGTAGAGGGATCTAGATCCGATCCGGACTAGACAACCATTCATTGTAATTCAATGTAATTGAATAGAGTATGTAGCTTGGAGGGAAGAGCTCAAAGAGCCCCCTCATGTAAAAATATCCTTTGTATCTGTAGATTTAGTCATTAGCGTAGATAGAGAAGAGAGGAGAGTCGAGACTCTGGTGCATTCCGAGCTCGAACACATTGTAATCAGGCATTCAGATTAATACAAACAAAGCAATTTTTCCTGCATGTTGTGTTCATGTGTTTATGAGTTTATGAATGAATGTCTTCATGTGTTGATGATATGTTGTAGATGTAATGTTAGGTTGCATTTGCAGGTTACAGACAAAAGCCGTTGTCTATTGAGTTTATTGATTTCCAGGTTTGGGTTCTTTGTGGTTTCATGCAAGAGTGCATGACAGAGTACTGCGGTCTCTGAAGGCTAGTGCAAGGAGTGCACTTCTAAATTCTGCGGATTGAGATGAAGACGTTCCAAGAGGGCACACTAGCGAGATTCATTGATTCAAGGAAGAAGTCTCAAGGTTGTTGAACACCTTGGAGGTAAGACTGTGCAGAGGAAGGCACAGAGAAAACATAACTACTGAAGGTTCTGCAGAACTCTACCAAGAGGCATTGAGCGCATGAGTTGAGGGAACATGACAGACAGAATCACTAAGGAATTATGTGGAAGCTCTGTCAGGAGGCCATTGAGAGAATGCCTTGGATGCATTGAAGAGAGAACTCTATTTGAGTTCAGTGAGAAGACAGAGTCACTGAGGATTCTGTGGAAGCTCTGCCAGGAGGGCATTAAACAAGTGCAAGTGACACAGAAGGAACTCTAGTCTGAGTTCAGAGAGAAGAGAAGTGTCAAGGGAAGGCCTTCATAGGGATAATGAACACCTTGCAGGCTCAGCAAGGAGTGTTTGAGAAGGAAGTTTCCAGAGGGAATTTCCATCCTTTTAAGAAGAGAAAGGGGCAGAGACCTTAGAGGTATGAGCAATTGAAGTCCAAGAGGATAAATACCTATGAAAGGAGTGCACCAGGCCAACACCTGAGTAAAGTGTTGATAGACAGACAACTGTCTAAAGGCGTGTTAGTGGAGCAGGAGTGGGAGTGAGAGAGAACTTACTCTAAGTCCCGAAGCTCAGAAGAGATAGCACGGTTGTGTACAGGGACTCTACAAGGAGTGTAAAGGTCGAGAAATCCTTGAGGTTTCGAAGCGAATGAAGATCAGGAGGGAGCTACAGCTTCCATAGGATCGGTGCTAGGGGAAATGATCTGGACCATCGAGTTTCACGTCCAGGCGCATACAAAAGGGCGTAAGGGAAGAACATATCTGGTGTGTCAGATCTGAGTGCAGGGAGCCGATAGTCATCGGATCCGGGAGAAGGTGCGAGGGGTTTAATCCCTAAGAAGCCACACAGAAGGGTAGAATGGATGGCAGGGACACTTTGTGGAGAAGTGCTGAGATGTCGTGAGCCATAGGATTGCATCGAGTTGCGAGGGATTTAAGCCCGTAGAAGTAGCCCAGGAGAGGAGTTGTATGGATGGTGGAGACACTTCATGAAGGAAGTGTCGAATAGCCGATAGCCATTGGATCTTGCAGAGTTGCAGGGTGGTTAGAGGCCGGTGAAACCCATCACCCAAGATTCGAGGGTCAATGTGAGCCATTGATCTCGTTTCAATCCACACCGTTGGATTATCTCGCAGATTCAAGGTTTAGAAGTTTGGAGAGGGCAGACCAAACTCTTGATCTCGTGAAGTTCTGAGTAGCGAGGAGCAGAGACAACCATTGGATCCAGGTCACATGAAGACCGTTGGATCAGAACCTTCGCTATATCATGTATCGGGGGTTCGGAGGTTGGAGAAATCACTTTCGAGTGTAGAAGTCATGAAGTGTTGAGGGTGAGGTCTCGGGCGAACACGTGGTGCATCCATCAGGTGGGGACCGCATGGTTGACAGGTGGACACTCATCGCCTGGGAAGGAGTCAACATCCTGTTGACCTATCTCACTTCGGAGATTCGCAAGAAAAGAGCACAAGATCTCGACACTCCAACTCGCGAGGTTGCGAGTTGCGAGTAGTGCGAAAGGGGAGTCAACCCATCGCTGACGTATCATGTCTCGGGGGATCGCAAAGGAGGAGCACGAAGGCTCGACACTCCAACTCGTGAAGTCATGAGTAGCGAGAGGTGCTAGCAGTTATCCCTAGCCTACGGTTATATGTAGAGGGCACTAATAGGAGGATCTATACACGTATCACAATCTAGGGTATCGGAGGTTTGGAGAAAGAGGAGTCGAGAGATTTGACTCACGAACTCGTGAGATCGCGAGTTGTGAAAGGCACTTATGTTAAGGCCTTGGTCAGAGCGTTTTGGTCGCTTGGAGGAGGTGAAACTCATGCCTTGTGCATGTTCACACAGGTGTGGTTTCTGAAGAACCTGTGGGTCGAATTCGTTGAAGTTTCCAGCAGGGAATCAATGGAGCCGCTTCGGCTCAAGGAGAATTTAGAATGATCCTGTGTGGATCTTGGCCCGAGGGTTGGGGGTTTGCATCAATATTGAAAATATTTGATTGTGATGGCAATGAGTAAGATACTGTGGGTAAAGTATCAAGTCCACTAGAATCTAAGAAGAGATCGGGATATAAAGAGTAAAAGGAATCAGAAATGAGCACATGAAAAAAATATCTTGATATATGATATTTAACAATGGTATTCTCAAGACATTCCTCTTTACTTTCCTTAAAGCTTTCACTCTGTTTTGGCGATAAATTCTTCAACATAATATGATCATCTAAATTTGTCTCATGTATGATAGATAATTCAAAACTTTTACGACAACCATATGATATTTCTTGTGGATAAGGTATGATTTGTAGATGAGGGTTTAAGGTTTCTTCTTCCAATTGCAGATCTACATCTCTGATCAGTTTCATAGGAATGTTAGAATGCTTAAGATCATTTTCATCACCTAAGTGTTCTTCAATAAATGAATTTAAGTACTGATTAGATATAGAGTTAGAAGAATAAGGACATTCACCTTGATCCAACATCAAATATTCTTCCACAGTGTTCGAGGACTGAGTATACAATGATTCAAAGGAAAAACCAATTTGATTTTCAGTAAGAACATTTTCAATAGATTCTACCTCCCTTGCTTGTTCAAAATTTTCGGATGGATTCCTCTCATCCTGCGAACAAAATTCTTCTCTCAATTGAGTGATATGATTTGCAACCGATTCATCATTCGCGATTGAATGTGACTGGATGAAAGGGATGCAAGCATCATAGAGGAGATTTAGTACAAATGACATGTCATCAAGATTAAATTTATAGAGAACGTGATAGATTCTTGTTGAAAATATTCCTGGAGATGAATTTCCATTGATTAGTAAAGTCTGAAATTCTTCACATAATTTATTGTAATTATATTTTTCAAAATCATCTAAAAGTTCATCTACAAACTGAAACCAATCAATAATGTGATATGTTGGAAAAGACTCAAACCAATGTTTAATCCAACCCCTGAAAGTGAAAGCAAACAATATGCATAAAACATTTAAATCAGAAATGTCATGCTTGATGCATTTACACCAAAACTTGTCAACAAAGCACTTCTCTCTGTGACAGTCGTAGAAGTAAAGGCCGAAGATCGAGTTCCAAAGCATGTAGCACAACTTGAATAAGAGATCCAAAATCTAGAACAATGCATCACAGACTTGGAACTATGCGCAGTACCTGAGACCCCACAAGATGTAAGAGACCAACGGGAAGCAGAGTGCAGTTGAAAGGCTAAAATCTCTTACACTGGAATATAAGGAACTCACTAATCACAATGCCCAGACTGATGAACAACTCATGGAGAACCTAGAATTGAAGGCACTGGAGTCGCAGCTCCAAGAGGTGAAGTATCAAGCTAAAAAGATACAGGCGTAGCTGAAGCCCCTATTAGTTGTGGAAAGAATGAAGAGATCCCAAGAACAATGGGCTGCCATATAGAAAATCCGCACTATCCAAAGTAGAGTTATGGAGGTAACTTGGAAACTCCAACCTGTACAAGAAAATACTTACCAGTTGTTTACAGAGGTAGAAGCCCAAGGAGATGAGCTAGAGTAGGTTGTTACTACAGTTGAATAACGTTTAGAAGGACCTATCAATGATGTAGTCATACAAGCATTCGCTGAATAGGAGGCCGTAGCACAGCAACAAGTCGAAGCAGCTCGAGAAAAGCTCAAGGTTTTCAAAGAAGAACTAGCCAGACCAGAGTGACTCGGGATGAGTCATAGGTGAGTTTTGGGGCCGGCCCTTGACCATTTTTTGGGATATCCTTGGTCAAGTTTGACCTATTTTTGGACATCGACATCCTATCAAAGACGGAGCGCAAGACAAAGCAGAGATTGCGGGATCTCGACCCCTTTTTGGGTCCTTTTTGGGATTTGGGAATATGTAATGGGTATGAGATGTCGGCCCATGGGTTTACCCATGTTTAGGCCTATTTTGTAAAGTATAAATATATCTTTAGGCAATGTAAGGAGGGAATCTATGTGATGTAGGGCCGATAAGCTAAGTTCTAAGTGCAAGTAGGGTTTGTAAATTCTTTGTGCATATTGTGAGAGACTTGCAGAGCTAGGTGCAAGCAGTTGTAACAAGACTATGAAGGCTTTGTGCTGTAACACAAGGAAGAAGGATCTAGTGAGCTGCACATATCTTCTGTCCTATGCAGAGTAGGGTTTTGAGGCTCTGTGCATGTAACCTATTGAAGAAGCTAATAAAGAAGAAGAGTAGGTGGGCGTAGCCCCAGGGTGGAGGTGAACCATGTAAATACTGTGTTATTCTTCTCTGTGCGATGTTCTAATGTATTTATGTGTTATCTGCTAAGTGATGGATAAAGATAGATAGATAGATTTGTTATGCTTTGTGCTTATGATGAATCTAGATGCTAGATATGACATAAATGGATGTGCTTAGTGCTTGAATCTGCTAGATATGATCCATTTAGTTATGCTAAGTTCTTAAATACATTAGATCTGGTTAAATGTTTTGATGCTCTGTTTAGCTACGGAGTATATATTGGTTAACAGATGATGAATTGATGGTGCTAAGTTCTCTATTAAGTATTATAATCACATATCTGTGTCCCAGCTAAGGTTGTAGACACCTGAGTCCTGCAACCACCCCTGCCTCTACCTCAGGTAAGACTTCATCTTCTTCGCAGGTGTTACCGAAAGGGCCAGTAGTTAGGGTTTTGTTGGTACGTTGTTGTAGCATTGAACCTTGGGTCTACCCTGTGCCAACAAAAACCCTAATTGGTACGGCCTTGCTAATCCTCCTAAATTGATGATGGTTTTAGAATGGTGTGGGTGGAGTGTTTCATCCCTGATACCAAGCTTGGAACAAGGTGAGTGGAATCTTTCACCACTGAGTTGTTTACTAGGGTTTGTAATATAAAAACCCTCAAAACTGTATTCTCAAGAGAATCAACAAGCAAATAACAAATATCCAAGATGGTTTGAGAGGTGCACCCTAGCCTTCTCTTTATACTTTTTTATGTTTCCTTGTTGAGTTAAGTTAACCCCGAGGGTTAACTCCTAAATCAACCTCCAACACTTCTATTCCTTCATTGAGTTATATTTTTAACTCTTTTTTACCTTTTCACTAAGTCAACTTAAGAATATAACATTAGTTTGGTTGACTTTTCCCCTCTTTGTGAAACTATGGCCTAGTGGGGATGCATAGACCACTAAGTCTACCCAAACCTCTTCATCAAGAGATGGGAGACATTACAGTATCCCCTACTAGAAATTGCTTGTCCTCAAGCAATTCCAAACCTATCTCACATACCACCTATTCATTCTCCCACGTGGCATCCTCAATGGGTAGATCCTTCCATCTGATCAGGTACTCTTTGATGCTTCTCTTCCTAAGCCTTTTCTCCTGCACCTCCAGTACTCTTATAGAATCAAAACAAGTTTCCCCTCTTCTTACAAGGGAGGAAGCACCTCAATGGGTGTGATGTGTTGGTTGATGGCCCTCTTCAGGCATGATACATGGAATACATTGTGTATCGTGTTGCCCTGTGGAAGCTCCAACTCATAAGCTACAACCCCTATCTTCCTGATGATCCTGTAGGGTCCAAAGAAACATGGTTGTAGCTTCTCTGCTCCACTTCTTTTTATAGAAGCCTGCCTATATGGTTGGAGCCTTAGATAGACTAAGTCACCAATCTCAAAGGTACGCTCAACTTTTTTCTTATCTTCCTATACCTTCTGCTGGTTTTGTTCTCTCTGTAGATGATCCTTCAGCTCTCTGAGGATGTCTTGAATCTGTTGTACCCAATCCTGTACCATCGGTTCCCTGCTATCACCAAAAGCAATCTCCACAAAGGAGAGTGGATCATAGTTGTATAATTCCCTGAATGGTGTCATGCCTATGGACATGTGATAGGTGGTGTTGTAGAAGTATTCTCCTAAGTGAAACCATCTGACCCACGCTTTCTGCTGCCCTACCACATAATTCTTGAGATATCCTTCCACCCATTTGTTGACTATCTCGGTCTATCCATCCATCTGAGGGTGATAGCTGGTACTAGGGGTCAAGGCTGTACCAACTAGTCTGAACAGCTCTTGCCAGAATGTACTCATGAACCTACTATCCCTATCACTGACAATGGTCTTGGGTAGGCTGTGCAGTCTAAAGATATCCCTGAAAAATAGTTTGGCCACCTGTGCTGCGCTGAAGTTTGTGGCTATGGAGAAGAAGTGTGCAAACTTCATAAACCTATCCACCACTACAAAAATGAAGTCTTTCCCCTGCGTCCTTGGCAACCCTATGATGAAATATATTGATATGATTTCCCACTTGTGCTCCAGAATGGGTAGGGGTTGCAGTAGTCCTGTTGGGTGAGTGTGCTCATCCTTGTTCTCCTGGCACGTAGTACACTCCTTGACATGCCTTATTACATCCTCCTTGAGGCCCTTCCATCAGGACCTCTCTCTCACCTGCCTGTATGTCTTACCAATTCCTTGGTTCCCTGCCATTGGTGAGTCATGACTTGCCTACAACACTTTGGCGTTGAAGGCCGATCCAGGAACCAAAATGATTTGACCCTTGTAATAGATGAGGCTGTCAATGATCCTGAAGTTATCATCCTATACTTGTCGTCCATTAGCTGACAAGCGAACTGATCCTTTGCATACTCCATCACTAAGTGGTCCTTCCAATCAACAGATACATTTTTCATGGCATAAATGGATGGCCTCCTGGACAATGCATTAGCCACCACATTGTTCTTCCCTTTGAAAAATTCAATGTTAAATTCATAGGCCTGTATTCTGCTTACCCATTTTGTTGCTTTTCATTTAAGTCCTTCTGCTCCAAGAGGTACTTAAGTCTGTTATGATCTAATTTGACCACAAACCGTGCACCTACCAGGTATTTCCTGAATTTGTCTAGTGCGTGCATGATAGCCAACATTTCTTTGTCATAAATGTTGTAAATTAGCTCAGGACCCCTGCATTTTCGACTCTCATAGGAAAGAGGGTGCATGTTCTACATCAGTACAGCCCCTATACCTTTTCTTGAGGCATCACACTCCAAGGTGAAAGGCTGGACAAAATCTGGTAGAGATAAGACTGGGCACGTGGTCATCACCCTTTTCATCTTATCAAACGTACATTGAGCTTCTTCACTCCATTTGAAGGATACCTTCTTAGTCAAATCGGTCAAAGGTGCACACAACTAAGAGAACCCTTTGACAAATTTCTTGTAATAAGTGCACATGCCTAGAAAACCCCTTAATTATGTGAGTGTCTTAGGAGGAGGCCACTCCATAATGACTTTAATTTTCTCCTGATGTACCTATACCCCCTTTGCTCCGATGATGTGTCCCAAGTAAAGAACCTCTGTCATTCCAATCTCACATTTGGACTCCTTAGCATACAATGATTGTTCCTCCATGATAGACATAATTTGGTCCACATGCTGAAGGTGCTCCTCCCACGTCTTGCTATAAATGAGAAAATCATCAAAAAATACTAGCATGTGCTTTCTCAACTGTTTGTTGAACACATGGTTCATACAATACTGGAATGTAGCTGGGGCATTGGTTAACCCGAAGGGCATCACCAAGAACTCATAATGACCATAATGACATCTGAAAGAAGTCTTTGGGATGTCCTCCTTCCTCATTTTGATTTGATGGTAGCCATAGCATAGGTCAATCTTTGTGAAGTAGACAACCCCATGTAGTTCGCCCAACAACTCATCAATCCTTGGTATATGATACATGTTTTTGATTGTCTTCCTATTCAATGCCTGGAAGTCAATGCACATGTGCATAGTTCCATATTGTTTCTTGACCAAAACTACTGAAGAAGCAAAAGGGCTAGAGCTCGGTTTGATGTGTCCCATGTCCAAGAGCTCTTTGATGGATTTCTCTATCTCATCTTTATACTTCTTCGGATGTATGTATGGTGTGTTGATGATTGGTTTGGCTCCTGCCTCCAACTCAATGATGTGCTCAAACCCTCTGTCTGGTGGCACCCCTGGTGGGATTTGTCCAAGCACTTTGTTGTGTTTGTCAAGGATATGTTGGAATTTTGGAGTGTAGTGAACCTTTCCCTGCTCATCCACACATGTTGAAATTCTGCATTTAGCTTCATACACTATCTCCTCCCTCCTAAATATGGCCTCCATCCTTTTGGCCATAACTACCTTTGTAGAATTACCTGTCATGTCGCAAAGCACTACCTTTCGTCCACCCTCCTTTGTAAATGACATCTCCATGGTCTTGTAGTTTGTGGTAATAGGCCCCAACGTACTGAGCCACTAAACTACAAGGATTATGTTAGTATCTGGAAGGTCCATCACATAGACGTCCTGTACTAGCTCATGCCTACCCAATGTAAGCTTCATACCTGTAATGTACTTGTCACAAGGCATAGTGCTTCCACCTACTACCTCCACCTTCAATACTTCAAACTTAAACATGGGTATATGTCTCCTCTTCAACAATGTTGAGTCAATGAAGTTGTGAGAGGCTCCTCCATCAATCAACACCGATACCTTCTGCCCCTGCAAGACTCCTCTCATTCTGAAGGTGTTATATTTGGGCACTCCGTTGATAGATTCCAAGGTGGTTTTATCCTCAGCCATATTGTCCTATCCTGTGATCTCTTCCTTGACTGTCTCAGTGGTTTCGTCCTCCATGTTCTGTATCTGACCGAACTCTTCCTCTTCCTCATTGTCGGAAGTGACTTCTATGTAGTGCATTTGACCATAGCCCATGCATTTGTGTGATGGGTTCCATGGTTCTTTTCAAGTGAAGCAAATTTTATTCCTTCTCAGTTCCCTCCTAGTGTTCTCATCTACTCTTCCACAACCCATGTCAAACCCCCTTGGGTCACGCCCTCCCTGGTTCATTGGAGGTCTCTGATGTCTTCCCCCAGTGTTAAGAGGTGGTCTAGGCACAAATTTTGGTTTGGCAGCTGGTCCCAGGTCCCTCGTCCTCCAAATAGCATCATGTAGGTTGGTAGGCTTAAAATCCTTTACCCAACCCTTCAAGGGTTCCATCAACCCCTCAGTGAAGAGCATCATGAGTTTGGTTGGTGATATATCCTCCACCATGACTGCTAGCCTTTGGAATTCTTTAATGTATGCCTCTGCTTCTCCTATTTTCTTGAGTTGTGTGAGCTCCCAGAAGTGTAGCTCAGGATCCCCCTGATCAAATCTGTCAATGAGTCTTTGTGTGAATTATGTGTAGGTCACTATCTGATTGTGGCCTAGTGTGGTGAGTCCATGATACCACCAATCATGAGCCTTTCTATCCAGTTACATAGTGGAAAATTTGATGGCTTCCATCTCCCTCATGGGATTAAGCTGCATATAAGTGTCCATCTTTTGTACCCATGCCTACGTTGTTATCTTGGCCATACCATCAAAGTATGGGATTTCCATCTTCCCTGCTCTTCGTTAAAACTCATAACTTCTCCTGTGGTTCGGCCTGGGCTTGTTTCTGAACTTGATTTGGCAGTATTGATCCAGGGACATTTGCCTATGAATCATCATATCCAAGCCGTGGCAGTCCCTAGTAAACTGTGCCATCTTCTCAACAAAGTCATCCACCTTCTCCTACTGTACCTGTTCATCTGTGAATGTGGGAAATTATGGTCTAGGGTTAGCCCTGCTACCCATATATCCATGTGACGTACCCCCTCCATGGCTTCCCTCAGACTTGGGAGCCTTTTATGGATTATACCTGTTTTCACCATGGGATCCACCAACCTCTCTGTTTCCATATGTCTCAGGGTCTTTCCCTTGATGATTCATCTGTATCAATAGTTGGGTTATCATAGAGTAGTTCTCATCAATCTTCCTCAGATTCCCATCTACCTTCTTCAAGGTCTTAGTGATTTTGGCTTGTCCCTTTCGGTTTGTCTCCTGGATTTCCTGTAAGTGATGGACTAGGTTTCTTTTTGTAAGGTTTAGGGTTTTATGGAATTCAGCTACCAAGTAAGGCAAGCCCTGTGGCTCACGACCATCTCTTGAACCCTCCATTTCGGCTTCTGTTTCACTAGTCTGCTTTTTCCTTATGCCCATAAAGATACCACTGTACCTCTGCATGAGCTAATCCTCACAGTTTTGGAGTATCAGAGCTCTGATACCACTATAATGTTCCCAAGCCAATTTTTTTGCTTAGAAACACTAACTAACCACTGATATGATTATTAATTGTTTTGTACGCAGGTTGACCATGAACATTTTAGACTTAGGGTTTATTCAGGTATTCAGCGGCAGATTATACAAGAATCATTGCAATCATATGAAGGTCATCAACAATACATAATATAGGAACCATAAACAAGATTTGAGATTTATTATAAGAAAGAAAGCACTTGATACAAATAGAGAAGCAAATATGGAATAGCTTCAGATGGCTTCAAGACAATAATAGAGTTGCATACAAAATTCTCCCAGAGATGCAAATCAAGCCTCCCAAAGGCTGCAATAGAAGATGAACGCTCAACTGCAAAACTAGGGTTTTAGCCTAACCCTTAAGTTGTTGGTATGACCTGCTTAAGAGAATGTAGACCAAGGGTTCGGTCCTCCTGAAGATAAATACCCCCTTACGCTGCTAAACTCCTCCCAATGATAGATCAATACAATGGTAGCCTCCTCCTAAAGTATGGAGCATCAAATAATGAAGCTTCCTCCTCAAACTGTAGAAACCCTAAATTGGTTTGGCCCTCCTGAAACCTTGAATATGGCCAATAATTCAGCCTAGCTAAATAAGGTCTCTGAATCCCCTGAAACTATCTAGGATGATAGATCGGGAAACCACAAACCTATGAGAGAAGTTTCGAGGTCAGATCTGGCCTATGGCCTTCTAGATATGAGAAACACTGAATCACCAAATCGTCCTCTTCCTCCTGAAATTGTCCCAACCTGTAGACAAATGATAGCGACATGATGACTCCTCAAAGAAGCCTCCAAACTGATGAGCTAGGTCCTGCAAGAAAAACCCTAATGTTGAAACCCTCCAAATCTTCTCCAATAGGTTGGATCGAACTCTTCTTCATCAAATGGTGTGCCTCTGCTGGAAACCCTAACTAGTACGGCCTTGTTGATCCAACTGGTACGACCCTGCTAATCCTCCTGAATCAATGATGGTTGTAGAATGGCGTGGGTAGAGTGTTTCATCCCCGAGACCAAGCTTGGAACAATCTGAGTGGAATATTTCACCATTGAGTTGTTCATTAGGGTTTGTAATATAAAAACCCTCAAAATTATATGCTCAAGAGCATCAACAAGCAAATATCAAATATCCAAGATGGTTTGAGAGGTTCGCCCCTAGGGTTAACTCCTAACTCAACCTCCAACGCTTATATTCCTTCATTGAGTTATCTTTTTAACTCTTTTTTACCTTTTCACTAAGTCAACTTAAGAATATAACATTAGTTTGGTTGACTTTTCCCCTCTTTGTGAGACTATGGCCTAGTGGGGATGCCTAGACCACTAAGTCTAACCAAACCTCTTCATCAAGAGGTGGGGGACATTATAAATTATCTCTGAGTTGATTGATTCATGGTTGAATGATTGTCTTGCTTCTTGCGATTAAATATCTTTGTGTATGGTTTATCATTTCTCTCTACGAACAACTTAATACTCTCTTCATTTTTATATCACCTCTACATTTTTGGATGGTATTTTACTCTCTGAAATTCTAATGACAGTTCCCACTCTTGATTGGAGAAACCTTAGCGTTTTTTTCCACTTGTATGACAACTTTTAATTTATATATGGACTGAGTTTTTGTCCACTTGAATGACAACTTTTAGTTTACATTTGGACTGCGTTTTGTCCACTTGAATGACAACTTAGTTTATATTTATGGACTGTGTTTTCCCCCTTGAATGACAGTAAGGTTATGCCATGAAATATAGCGAGAATTTGTATATATGTGTTTTGATATGTCTGTGCCCCGGGTAAAATATTTATGTATCATCTAAAGTCCAATAATATGATATTGGAATTTATCATATTACTGTGTTAACTGGCGTTATCATACATAGCTGCGTTTTTGTATTTATTATGCAGCGATATCATCATTATTTATGTTTTACAATAAATATCATTATTATTTGTATTATTATACGGCAAAATCATTGTTATTTATGATACAATAAATATCATTATACAACAATTATTATTATTTATGTTTTGGACAGAGATATCATACTACCCATGCGATATCACAAGTAACAGTGATACCACAAGCACAACATTATCCTATTTAATCTCAGCGATATCATATAGGTTCAGTTTTAAACAACAAATTCCTAAGATATAGTAACTAGCTAGATCAGTTTTCATTCCTTCTCACCATGTGCATAATCTGCAGGCGGTTGAACACTTTTGCTGTCTGTTTGGATTGCATTGATTAGACTGACTGACAGACACAGGACCGAGCCAGAGCGGGTGTAGAAGTAACCTGAGTAAATCGAATCCAATGGAATTGGTTGTAAAACAATGCGTAGAGCATGACCTTCGGGTCCTATTTAGACTCATCTTCCTTGGTGACTGGTAGTGTAATAGTGTGTTAGTTACTGGGTAATAATTAATCCCACAGTAATAGTGCGTTTTGTAATAATTATTCCCACAGTAATAGTGAGTTTTGTAATATTTATTCCCTCAGTAAAGTCATCCACTCAATTATATTCATCTACTCCGTAAATGTTATTTACCATAGCGTTGATTGCATTTTAATAGCAATTTAATATGGTCTGAATGGGTTACTTTTTATTGGATGCGATTTGGTTACAGAGAATTTAATACGTTCTGAGTGAGAAAGCGATTTTGGTTGCAAGCGTTGTAAGCTGTGTTGACAACGATTTTTTGGTACGTTGTGTTGGTAATGACACTGTTTTTATCGTAAAAAATTTGATACATACAATGTGACTGCGAAGGTAATATTTACTGACAGCAATTTGAAACATACAGTGTGACTGCAAATTAATATGATAGACAACGAAGTTATTACATATATAGACAACAAAATTCATTATTTCTTAGACGTTTGTTGTAAACACCTTTTTTCTTAAACGATTGTTGGATAACCTTTTAAAAAGGGATTTGCTGAGTAATGTTTTTTTATTACAAAGAGCACTGTGAATCCAAGATTTTACCCGAGAATATGGAAGTATCCTTCCACAGGTTCATGAAAGGTATTTCATTCCTGAGTGTGCGTGTAATATGGCACTTGTTTTAAATTTGTAATCAGCTAAATTCTGTGTGAGATACCGTGCCATAGCCTTACCTGTTGACATCCGAACTGTAACATAGAGCGAGTTTACTAAAGTATTTTTTTTATTCCTTATTTAACCCAAGGGAAGAGGTGCATTAATTGAATATTTTAGTGGTTGCTCAACTTAACTTGTATTGAGTGGTCACCCTGCATCCCGTTTTGCTTAATTTTTAGAGCGACTCGTCCTACGATGTCACAATTAGTAACCAATGTCAATTGGATTTAAGGAACATTGGATTTAATGCTGGGAAGAAGGTTTAGAAGTATTTGGTCTTGGCGCACTGGTTGCAATGCGACGACGTGATCCCTTATGATTGGGTCATTGTGCATGTTGATCGATAAGCGCATATGACACCTGGCCTAGGATCATGCGCCTCCTGAGGTGGATGATGACTGTTGTGTTTATGGTGGTACTTGTTTGGAACCTTGTTGTGACTGTCTTTCGCACGCCAGGAAGGTTCTAGTTACTAGTCATCGAAGTTGTTGTGTTGGTTTGATGGTTGTTTTTCATTGCCTGATTGGTGGGTGTAGTGCTAGTTGTCAAGTTGCGTTGTTTAAATTTTGTCGTCATTTTCCTTCATGCTTAAATAAAACAAAAAACAAATTGCACTTGCTTTGCGTCACATGTAGTAGTAACGACGGGGTCGTTACATATGGTATCAGAGTGGGTTCAACCTTGCGATTGTGGATCGCCAGGATTTCCATTACAGTAGACCCTTGAGTTTTAACCTAGTGCTAATTAAAAACTTTAACGTGTCCATGCAGTGATCTCGATTAGAGGACGCCATAGAGGTTCACAACGTGGTGTCGTGGAATGAGGTGCGACGCCTCTAGAAGTGCCCGCACCTTCAGAGTCTAACCCCAATGGGAAGAACAAGTCCTTGGGATGGATTCAAATGTTGTAAGGGATGATGATGGTCTGACACAACCCTTCCAGGGAATGTCAGAGGCCTTGATTCACCATTTATACTGAGTTGAGGCCAGGACACCTGTACCCCTGAGGGTCCACAGTGCACCCCAGCCAGTACCGTTAGATTTCACCGTGAACTCGAGAAGGTCAAATCTCCTGAGTTCTTTGGAGCCCCGGATGGAGGAGCTACTGAAGCATGGTTGGAGAATATGGAGATGTTCTTAGCACTTTGCGACTATACCTCCAATATGAAGTTCTGCATGGTGGTATTTTAGTTGAAGGGGAGCGTTCTTCTATGGTGGAAGACGCTCTTGCCGCATTTGAATATGGTCATCAAAGACATGTCATGGGAACTATTCAAGGAATAGTTCCAAGAGTGGCTTCTATTAGAGGAATTTATTGAGTGTTAGCTCAATGAGTTCAACGCCTTGCGATAGGGCGGTTGTACGGTGCCTGAGTACGAGGCCCATTTTTGGAGTTGTTCGGTATGCTTCGCACCAAATTACAGAGAACTTAAGGTCAACAATTTCATGTTTGGCCTTAGTGTTAGGATTCAGTTTCTACTTCGGGTACCAGGAATACTGGACCAAAGAGAGTGTGTTGGAATGTGGGGAGCCACATTTCTAGTGCGACTGCCCAGTGGAGAAGACTAGAGAGTTTGGATTAGTTGGACCCACTACCGTGGGATATTGGGCAAGGCCCATCAGATTCATGCAGCGGTGATTAACCTCGAGGAAGAACACCAGTCGATTGTGCTCAAGATGTCAAGTACTATCGCTGACCAGACCCTTAACATTTTGATAGATCCAAGTGCTACCAAAGGTTATGGGCTATAGCCTTAACCTGGGAGAGTTTTTCCACTAGGGCCAACTTGTACGTCGCGATCTTAGGATCTTGTGACGTCGTGATTGGTATGGACTGGTTGGAATCACATGAGGCGATACTCAACTGAAAGATGAAATGATTGAGCTTGGTCAACGATGAGGTTCAGAGACGCGTGATTGTAGGTCAGAACCAGGGAGTTTCCTTGAGGTTCATCTCTTCCTTGCAGCTACAGAAGAGCATGCGCAAGGGGTGTAATATTTATGCTATCCTTTCATTAAACAAAAAGGGAGTAGCGGAAGGTCTAGAACACCTTCTGATGGTGAGAGAGTTTGTGGATGTCTTCCCGGAGGAGTTACCTGGGATGTTGTCAGAGAGGGAATTGGAGTTTACCATAGACCTAAAACTGGGGACTGAATCGATAGCAAGAACTCCTTATCGGATGTTGACCCCGGAGTTACAAGAGTTGAGAATGCAATTGAAGGAGTTGTTGGACCTGGGACTTATACGTCCAAGTGCGTCACCGTGGGATGCGCCTATTATTTTCATTCAAAATAAGTATGGTTCGTGGAGACTCTGCATTGACTACTGTCAATTGAACAAGGCAACGATCAAGAATCAATATCCATTGCCAAGGATTGATGATCTGTTTGATTAGATGAAGGGTGCGATGGTGTTTTCAAAGATCGACTTGAGATCAGGGTATCACTAGTTACGGATCAAGGAGGATGACATCCCTAAGACCGTCTTTAAGATGAGGTTTGGACATTATAATTTTACTGTTTTACCGTTTGGACTGACGAACACCCCAGGGGTATTTATGATCTTGATGAACGGGGTGTTCCACGAGTACTTGGACAAGTTTGTCCAAGTATTCATTGACGATATTTTGATTTACTCTTGGATGATGGAGGAGCATGAGGAGAACTTGTGCTTGGTACTATAGTGTCTGTGAGAGAACAAATTGTATGGGAATTTGTCTAAATGCTTGTTTTATCAATTGAAGATTCACTACTTAGGGCATGCCATCTTCGATGAAGGTATTGTCGTGGATCCAACAAAGGTCGAGGCTATTATGGAATGTCCTGTGCTGACAAATGTCCCAGAAGTGTGTAGCTTCATGGGTTTAGGAGGATATTATCGACGGTTTGTTGAGGGATTTTCGAAGATAACAAATCCAATAATGGAATTGTAGAAGAAGAACAAGAAGTTTGTTTGGACCAAGAAATGCGTGGAAGCCTTTAGGAGGCTCAAAGAGTTGTTGAAAACAACACCGATACTAAAGGTCCCTTACATGGATGTGGACTTCTTGGTATGCACTGATGCATCGAAGGAATGCTTAGGTAGAGTCTTGATGGAAGACGGTTGAGTGATCACTTACATATCGAGGAAGTTGAGAAGGCATGAGGAGAAATATGCAACGCACGATTTGGAGTTGTTAGCCATTGTATATTCCTTGAGAGTTTGGAGACACTACCTTATTGGAAGAAAATTTTGAACTAAAAACGGACCACTATGGACTACATCACATCTTTACACAAAGAGACCTAAACGCGCGACAACGATGTTGGTCGAAATTTCTCAGTGAGTACGATTTCAAGATTACTTACATAAAGGGAACAATGAACAGAGTGGCTAATGCGTTGAGTCAGAGACTGTGCATATTTTCGGTGATGCCTCTTCGGACAAATCTATGTGAAAATATTCCAACTTTACAGCGTGACGATGAATGTTACAAAGAGGTCAAGGATTTTATCAGATAAGACACCATGATGGTACCAAGATTTTAAGGATTTATGTTGGATGACAACGGATTATTGATATTTAAAAATCAAATTTATGTACCACCGAAAGACGAGTTGAGAAGTTTGATCTTAAACGATGCTCATAGAGTAGTGTGCATGGCTCACCCAGGAGTCACGAATATGAGGGCAGACATTAAACCCTTATCCTTTTGGAAAGAAATGAAGGCATACATAGTCAACTACGTGGCAAGATGTCTAGAATGTCAGTAGGTGAAGGCTGAACATAGACATCCAGCAGGATTACTACAGCCACACGCTATTCTGGAATTGAAATGGGATGTTATTTCGATGGATTTCATTGTTGGATTTCCACTGACGGCAAGGAGACACAACTCAATTTTTGTGGTAGTCAACACTTTGATGAAGAGTGATCATTTTATTCTTGTGCATACAACGTATCAGGCACCTTACGTAGCTATATTTTTCATCAGTGAGATTGTGAGGCTGCATGGCATTCCTAAGAGGATTATATCCGATCAAGGATCGATGTTTACTGGACAATTTTGGACTAGTTTCCAAGAGGCATTGGGAACCAAGCTTAACTTTATTACTGCGTATCACCCGAAGACAGATGGCCAGAACAAACAAAGAAACCAAATCATGGAGGACATGTTGTGTATGTAATTTATGGACCAACAGAAGCATTGGGAAGAGTCCTTACCACTGATATAATTTGCGTATAACGATAGTTATCAAAGCACCATTAAGATGGTGTCTTTCAAGTTTCTTTATAGGCGATCGTGTCAGATGCCTTGAGTTGGGATTGGCTTGAGGATAGGGTTCTGGTGGGACCGGAAGTGATCCAGTAAATGGAAGATCAATTGCAAACTATAAGACAAAATATCAAGGAAGCACAGGATCAACAAAAGAGTTATGTCGATGCACATCGTGTCAACTGCAGATACGATGTGGCGATCGTGTATTCTAGCGGGTGAAACCACATAAGAGTTCGATCAAGTTTGGAAAGGGTCCTAAACTATCTCCTAGGTTTGTAGGATCTTGCGAGATTGTGGAAAAGATAAGGCCCATGGCCTATTTGGCTAGTCGTGCCTGGTTCTTTGAGGCAGACACACGATGTCTTTCACGTCTCTGTTTTGAGACATTATGTGAGTGATCCTACTCATGTTGTTGACATGAGTTCCCTGCAAGATCAGATGAGGTTGCACTCACGACAGAGCTGATCTGCACCCTGGACCATCGCATTCGACAGCTATCGTGTCGAACCGTAGATCAGGTCAAGCTCTAGTGGGACAACTATAGTCCACACTCGGTGACATGGGAGGATGCATATGATATGCATCAATAATTTCCATTTTTTTTGATAGATAGACTTGTGATACTGTGATGCAATTTATTTCAGAACTTATACTGTGAAACTTCAAGACTAAGTTTATACCAAGAGGGGGTGTATGTAACATCCCTCTCTTGTGCACACTGAGCGAACTTATTCCTTGAGGACACTTGCTTGCAAGTGATCCAGATTATTATACTATTGGCCCTTTGATTATAATTATGAGGCATTATGGATATGATGATATGTTATTTTGTTGTATTGACATAGACAAGTGCTATTGACTGGCGTCTCTTGAGTGTGCAGAACTTTGGACCTCGAGGATGTAGAGGCATCAATGAAACCCATTGGACTCTGGATCGAGTCAAGGAGTGGATTATTGGGGTTTGATTTTTTTGATATGACATATGTACCTCTGATTAGATGTTATGACGATTGATTATTATTGCTGACATGATTCATTAATGATGTAGGCTGACGATAGCTTTTCGACCAGACTCACATGTGGAGTAGAGGGGTCACACATGACAACCAGAGACTTTGAGGGAGAGGTGTGAACAACAACCTTGCCACAACCTACTAGCATTCCCTCCATGGCTCGAACTGTAGGTTAACAATTACCTAGTTCGAGAAGACCCACGATGTCATGAGGGAAGACTGTGACAGTCACTCATGATGATTCTAAGGGGCGTGCAATAAGGTAGGTGCCTTATTCCTTAGAGGCCCTTAGTCTCCCACAAGATCACCTAGAGGAGTATTGATTCCAGGGGTTTTTTATGTCTACCAAGTCAGTCAAGAGGCGAGTGGGACCCTTGGAGCACGTGGTGCATCCTGAAGGGCACATTGTGCAAGGAAAACAAAAAGTGGTGAGTGGAACCCTTGGAGCACATAGTGCATCCTGAAGGGCACGTCACATTTTTTAATTGGTAAGTGAATAAACCTATATGGCCTTAGAATGAATGATGTGTCAAGTAAGATTTAAAAACGATCTCCCTAATAAAAATGTTGCCCAGCCTAGGAAATTAAAATCTAGGTCTAAGTGATACTTGTGGTAAATAATAATAATAATAATAATAATAATAATCAAAATTAAACATGTGACAAGAAGGGGGTAAGAAATTCAATTAATTTATTAAAATCAAATTACTTTGGGGGATTAAATTTAAATAAAAAGGAAATGATTGTTTTTCTACATATGCTAATTAAATTTTATTAATTAAAAAGAGAAAGATGTGGTTTTTCTACACTTACTAATTTTAGTTTTAGATAAAAAGGGAAAAGATGGAAACTTAAAATAAATAGGAAGCAAAGGGGAAAAGGGAAAACATTAAAAGAAAGGGAAACATAAGGGAAAAGTTGAATGACTAACTTATTAAGGAATCTTGCCTTTAAGAACTTTCTAATTATGAACTCAACTAGGAATTTAGTAAAGGCGTCAATCATTTAAAATGTGTAAGGGAATATGGGGACACTGAGGAGCGATTTTAGGAATTCTTTTAGGTGGGTGAGGGAAATAGGAGTAATTAAATAATTAATGAAATTAATTTCTGGTGCAACTAGGGGGATGGGTGACATGTGTACGGAGGAGGTTTTTCTGAATTAAATCAATGAAAAATAATTTAAATGGGAATTTGGGAAAGAAATCACTTAAAAACTCTATAAAAAGGATGGAGAAAGAGGAGTATGGATTGGATATTTTATGTGTAACGTTACACTGTGGAAATTTTTTCTTGACTGACTTACCTTGTGGAGTTGGGATACCCAGCTCGAGTAATGAGTGGTAGCTCAACCTTGCAAGGCGAGCTGAGAGACAATTTTTATCTTGTAGAGTGTGCATTCCCCCTTTGCGGCTTAGGGGCTTAGGGGGAAGAAGAGTACCCCTATATTTGGCTGGGAGGTACCGGTGAAGTCACATCGGTCGGTAATAGGGAGTTGGATGGAGCACACGGGGGACAACGAATCAGAGCTATCGCCTTGGGCTACGGTACACATGTGTTTATTTTGAATGGTAGATTAATATTTTTCTTGTTCTTCCATTACTGTAATTTTATTGTGTAAATAAATGTGTTTTACTCGTCGTTAATCGAGAACTTAAAGTCCCCATAGCTTTACGCTCACTACATTGAATTGATTTTCTTGGCAACCCAATCCTTGATTGCTATGACTGTTCTATTTTGTTTTATTGATTATTATGAATAGATTATGCTTTTCCTTCCATCCTTATCCCTAGATCATTCGTCCATGCCTGAGAAGTCGTCCAGGAGCCAAATCGACGGTCGTCACTTCGGTGTTTATAGACCTATATATTCTAATGCCCTGCTTTTTTATGCATGGATTATGAGAAAATGATAATTTTGTCCCAGTTGTCTACCCTTACTTATGTAATGTCCCCAAGCCAACGTTTTTGCTTGGAAACACTAACTAACCATTGATTTGATTATTAATTATTGTGTATGCAGGTTGACCATGAACATTTCATCCTTAGGGTTTATTCCGTTATTCAACCACACATTATACAAGAATCATTGTAATCATATGAATATCATCAACCATACACAATATAAGAACCACAAACAAGATCTGGGATTTATTATAAGAAAGAAAGCACCTGATACAAACAGAGAAGAAGATCTGGAATAACTTCATATGGCTTCAAGAAAATAATAGAGTTGCATACAAAATTCTCCCAGAGGTGCAAATCAAGCCTCCTAAAGGCTGCAATAGAATATGAACGCTCAAATGCAAAACTAGGTTTTTAGCCTAACCCTCAAGCTGTTGGTACGACATGCTGAAGACAATGTAGACCAAGGGTTCGACCCTCCTGAAGACAAATACCCCCAAATGCTGTTAAAATATTCCCAATGATAGATCAAGGAAATGGTAGCCTCCTCCTGAAGTATGGAACATCAAACACTGAAGCTTCCTCCTCAAACTGCAGAAACCCTAAATTGGTACGACCCTCTTGAAACCCTGAATATGGATAATAATTCAGCCTAGCTGAATAAGGGCTATGAATCCCCTGAAACTCTCTAGGATGATAGATCGGGAAACCACAAACCTCTGAGAGAATTTTCAAGATCATATCCGGCCTATGGCCTTCTAGATATGAGAAACATTGAATCACCAAATCGTCCTCTTCCTCTTGAAATTGTCCCAACCTGTAGAAAAATGATAGGGACGTGATGAATCCTCAAAGAAGCCTCCAAACTGATGGGATAGGGCCTGCAAGAAAAACCCTAATGCTAAAACCTTCCAAAGCTTCTCTAATAGGTTGGATCGAACTCTTCTTCATCAAATGGTGCGCCCCTACTGGAAACTATTGGCCCTTGACCAATTTTTGGGAGATCCTTGGTCAAGTTTGACCTATTTTGGGACTTCGACAACCTATCAAATATGGATCGGAAGACGAAGAAGAGATCGTGGGATCTCGGCCCCTTTTTGGGTCATTTTTGGGATTTGGGAATATGTAATGGGTATGGGATGTCGGCCCATGGGTTTACACATGTTTAGGCCTATTTTGTAAAGTATAAATGGATATCTAGGCAATTTGATGAGGGCATATATGTGATGTAAGGATGATAATTTAAGTGTTAAGTGAAAGTAGGGTTTGTAAATGACTTGTGCATATTGTGAGAGACTTGTAGAGCTAGGTGCAAGCGGTTGTAACAAGACTGTGAAGGTTTTGTGTTGTAATGCAAGGAAGAAGGATCTAGCGAGCTGCGCAGATATTCTGTCCTATGCAGAGTAGGGTTTTGAGGCTCTGTGCATGTAACCTATTGAAAAAGATAATAAAGAATAAGATTTGGTGGATGTAGCCCCAGGGTGGGGGTGAACCAAGTAAATATTGTGTTATTCTGCTCTATGTGATGTTCTGATGTATTTATGTGTTATCTGCTAAGTGTTGGATAAATATAGATAGATAGATTTGTTATTCTTTGTGCTTATGATGAATCTGGATGCTAGATCTGACATAGGTGGATGTGCTTAGTGATTTAATATGCTATATGTGATCCATTTAGTTATGATAAGTGCTTAAATACATTATATATGGTTGAATGTTGTGATGCTCTACTTATCTGCGGAGTAGATATTAGTTAACTGATGATGAATTGACGGTGCTATGTGCTCTATTAAGTATTATAATTACAGATCTGTGTCTTAGCTAAGGTTGCAGACACCTGAGTCCTTCAACCAACCCTGTCTCTACCTCAGGTGAGACTTCATCTACTTCGCAGGTGTTGCCGAAAGGGCCAGTAGTTAGGGTTTTGTTGGTGCATTGTTGTAGCGTTGAACCCTGGGTCTACCCCTGTGCCAACAAATGGTTCCATTGCCAGGACCTAAAACTGTGATTGTTGGGAACTGAGGAAGAAGAAGATTTGTGGAAAGATCCGACCTGAAATTGTGAAAGCTCTGTGTGTAGATCTATTTCTCTAGTGCGCAATACTCTACTTAGTTTGAGAAGCTCTGTGCTAAAGAAAAGAAGTCAGATCTGAAGAAAAGAAGTCAGATCTGAAGAAAAGAAGTCAGATCTGAAGAAAAGAGGTCAGACCTGAAGAAAAAGAAGTATGTTTTGAAGAAAAAAAGGTAAGATCTGAAAGCTTTGTGCTCTGATAAAGGTAATAATAGTGGAAAGTTATAGATCTGAAGGCTTTGTGCTTTGTAGAAGTAAGATTAGTGAAAATTTTTGTTTCAAAAGTATGAATCTAGGTATGTTTGATAGATTTTATCCTAGCTTGAAAACTAGGGTATTAATAAATGAAAGAAGATTTGATATGAATAGATCTAATATGAATAGTGAAAAATATGTCATAACTATGCACAGAAAGAATGTTTGGACAAATAAGTGTATGCAGGATCCTAGAAAGAAATATTTGCAGGTTAGCTACCATGATCCTAGTGCATAGTACAAGAAAGAATGGGGATCCTTTAAACAAAAGAGAGGATTAACCCTCTATTACAATTGCAGAAAACACGAGCATCTTGCTAAGGAATTCCATGGGAGAAGACCTAGTTGTCCTTGTTGTAAATCTCTGGACCATGAAGTATTGGATTTCCCTATAATGGTTTCTAAGGTTGAAAGAATGAATATGAACCAAGAAAACCCTAAGGAAGATCCAGAAATTAAGATTATGCCAGAATCCCAGGAAGAATCAGAGAAAGTATTGCTACAGATAGGAGAAACCCTGAATGATCACTGAGATGTCAACTTATCAGAGGTCTTCAAAGAAAAAAAATGCCTTGAAGCAAGAATAGGAGACTTCGACATTGACTGTGTCCTAGATGAGGAAACACAGGTGAATATCATGACAGAGAAAACTTGGGAAGCTATAGGGAGGCCTGTTATGATTCTTTCATTAGGAGGAATAGGACTATTCAAAGGAAAGTTGATAAACCTATGTGGAAAGCTCACCCAAATACCTATGAATGACAATGGAACTTCGATAGAGGAATATTTTGAGATTGTTAAATTCAATGAGAGCAGTGCCCCATTTATCATGCTACTAGGAAAACCTTGGATTGAAAGAGATCAGGCCAGAAGGAAAGAAGAAGAAAAAGTTTTAGAACAACAAAAGCAAGAGTTAAAAGAATTCATGACTAGAAGGATCACACACTTGATTGAATAACACAAGAACAAATCAAAGATATTTAACACCAGAAACCTAGATGTCGAAGTTGCAAGAACACTAGATGATCCACTGAAGATTGAAGTATGTATTCCAGATAAAGAAGAAGGATTACCCTTGAATCTTCAAAAATAATCTCAACAGTGCGAAGTAACTATGCCAAAAGAAGTTAAGAATCAGAAAGGAAAAAGACATACCGAGATGAATCTCATTGGGAAGAGGGATAGAAAGCTAAGTAAGAAAAGAGCTAAGATCGACAAGTTGCAGAAGATTCCAAAGGGAACCTTGCAGAAGGAAAATTTGCAAAATTGGAGCTTCGGCGGAATATCATAACAGTGACACATGGCACTTTGCCATGGCAAAGAAATATAGCCGTTGGGGACATTATAACCGTTAGACCAATGCTCCGAACGGTAAGAAAGAAATTTATGGAAAAAAAACTTGCCATCCGACCATTGGGATCACGCCATAACGGACATAATCAAGTTAATGAGGGCTTCATACCCGTTGCAAGCAACTTGTTGCCGAGTTACCTATTTATCTCATCGCGCCACGCACCGAGAACACTTTTTCCAATTGAGAATTTGAGCCCACAAACTAAGTTGATTTTCTACAGTGATCATCACACTCTTTCTCTCTACCTGAGTTACCGCCCGAACTTGATATTGTTAACACCGAGCGTGTATGTCGAACGAGTTGAGCGCTGCAGAGAAATATGTTGAAGAATTTTTTATCGACCTCATGAATGATAGAGTCATGTCGATGTCTACAGGTGTCCAAGGATCATCCATGAGAGGACTGCCAACCTCTCCGTCTACTGCTCGTGGAGCTGGACCATCCCGACCTTCCGATGAAAAACGAACCAAGCACAGGTATGATCTAGCGAATGCTAAATTGATCCCGACCATATTACCCTCCTATCTACCACCTGTGAGTAGTGAAATAAATCAAGACGATGTGCCTGGATATTTTGAATACACCTTGGTCACTGCGTACCTCCCAAAGGGGATATGTGTAGTTCAAGCAGATCAAGATAATATTGCAGCATTGAAGTTTAGAGACTTCAACCTCAGAGATCACAAATTTTATAACATGCTCTCCCCAGATAAGTACTTGACCCAAACTAAGGGAAAAAATTCAAAGATAATCCCCCAGTCGTGACTATGAACCTCGTGCAGTCCACCCTGCTCAATGTCATGAAGATTCCTCACTTCGGACGACACCATGAGGTAAATGCATGTGTCAAGATGTTGTTGTCATGCTACTATGGTGGTTATTTGTGTCTAATCATTGTATAACAACTGATCCAATGCTGATCAATCAGATCATGGGGTTGAGTATGAAAGGACCTGATCCACAAGAGTTTTGTCTTGGAAAAGCCATGGATCACACTCTAGTACAGGGGATCAAGGACACTTATGGCGATGTCGAGAAGGGAACTCGGGGATACAAGGTAGCTTCTATCCAGAGTGGCGCAATGCACCTTGCATGTCAATTCATTGCAGGGAAGTTAGTCCTAAAGAACCGACCTACCCAAGTCATTGGTTTTGTAGTTGACCTCGCAAGCAAGTGTGCGGAAGGTATTCAGATGAATTGGGTGAAGTACTTGGTGAACCAGTTGGAAATTAACTACAGGGAAGCACATGATCAAGGATATGAGTTTCCTTTTAGCTGGCTCTTGATCCTTATAGATTTTATTTCCTGGGAGTTGTCCGAAGGTGTGACCTTCCCGAACATCAAGCCTTTTAAGCCACTAGCTGCGAAGTTCAACACACTATGGTATTCAAGCGATATGAATAAACAATGGTAGTCAAATGTTGTTTTTCATACCTACTACAATCAACTGAAGGTATCCAAACAATCCAATCCTCTCATGACTCCAAACACTCTACACCGGTTTAGGCCTCTAATGAAGTTCAACGCAGATCGACATTTTACTTACATCACAACATGCACTTACGAACACAAGAAACAACTTCAGTCCTACTACAATCTGACGGAGGAGGACTTGGAGGAGATTACTAAGGACTGGTCGGTGGACCTCCTTATTCCAAAAGACCTTGCGGAGATATCCGACATCAACAGTCCAGAAACTACACAGGATACACCTGGACCTGGTGGGGAAAAGAAGACTGACGAGGTACAGAGAATAGATAGTGCATCTGAGAAGTATGCTTCTATTTCATCGGAGCAAGAAGGTGATGGTAGAGAGTTAGGGGACAAATAAGTCGAACATAAGCAAGGAGACGAGGTTGATCCCTTGAAAAAGACGAAAGGTTCACCTCCAAAACCTTCCTTCTGGAAGAAATCGAAGGCCACCATGAACAAGATGCAGACAATCCTCACCTCCAATGACTTCGACGTTCTCATAACAACCTGTTGACGGGAAAATTTGACATGCCGTCAACTGGAAGAATAGATCTGGTCCGGGGTTGTCTAAATAACCCAAGCCATTCGGTGTAACCTATTCTGAAGGGTTTAATGTCTCCGTTAGCCAATTAAATTCCTAAAAATAATAAAAAAATGAAACTAACCTAAAATCTATGATTCTAGCAAATGATATATTACTGACTAATGTTTATTAAAAAGAAATGTGAATATAAACAATCTATATACAGGTTACAAGGTTTGCATGAAATCTTGTGAAAATGATTTTTTGATAAGGTTTCTAAATCAAATATGGACAACACTTCTTTTTGTCTTTTTTTTAAAGATATTAAACAAATAAATACTAAATGAAAATGTTTGAAACAATGACACAAAAACTGTCAAAGCTAATTAATGTAATCATTGTTTCATTCATAAACAACTCTAAATAAAAGAAAAGAATGCATCTACTAACCTCTAACTGATCAATCAACTGAATTTATCTTTCTGTGTTGTATGAGCTCCTGCCTGTACTTTTGTTAAGGGAAACTTATAAAAAAACAATACTAGCACTTCCAGAATACATTCAAAGAAGTAT
>SNQJ01S0005023.1:39167-51853 GCA_010110895.2 Picea sitchensis
GGTTTGAACGCTTCCTTTGATGATATTGATCGTTTCAAAATGTGAAGCATAAACATTAAAATTCGAACTAATCAAAGAACGAATATGCAATGTAGAATATTCGATCTCCATAAGGATGAGTGCATTGTCTTTTTCAACAATAATCGTGTAAAATAATCTTGCAACATGTCATTTTTCCTTGCGAGTGACGAAAGTGAAAGAGATTCAAATCCAACTTCGTAAATGTTATGTTTGGAATTGATTTCACCAAATTTTGGCATATCGAAAAGATTTTATTGTGATGGCAAGGAGTAAGATATTGTGGGTAAAGTATCAAGTCCACCAGAATCTAAGAAGAGATTGGGATATAAAGAGTAAAATGAATCAGAAATGAGCACATAAAAATAATATATTGATCTATGATATTTAACAATGGTATTCTCAAGACATTCCTCTTTACTTTCCTTAAAAATTTCACTCTGTTTTGGTGATAAATTCTTCAACATAACATGATCATCTAAATTTGTCTCATGTATGATAGATAATTCAAAACTTTCACGACAACCATATGATCTTTCTTGTGGATAAGGTATGATTTGTAGATGAGGGTTTAAGGTTTCTTCTTCCAATTGCAGATCTACATCTCTAATCAGTTTCATAGGAATGTTAGAATGCTTAAGATCATTTTCATCACCTAAGTGTTCTTCAATAAATGAATTTAAGTACTGATTAGATATAGAGTTAGAAGAATAAGGACATTCACCTTGACCCAAAATCAAATATTCTTCCATGATGTTCGAGGACTAAGTATACAATGATTCAAAGGAAAAACCAATTTGATTTTCAGTACGACCATTTTCAATAGATTCTACCTCCCTTGCTTGTTCAAAATTTTCGGATGGATTCCTCTCATCCTACGAACAAATTTTTTCTCGCAATTGAGTGATATGAATTGCAGCTGATTCATCATTCGCGATTGAATGTGACTGGATGAAAGGGATGCAAGCATCATAGAGGAGTTTTAGTACAAATGACATGTCATCAAGATTAAATTTACAGAGAACGTGATAGATTCTTGTTGAAAATCTTTCTGGAGATGAATTGCCATTGATTAGTAAAGTATGAAATTATTCACATAATTGATTGTAATTATATTTTTCAAAATCATCTAAAAATTCATCTAGAAACTGAAACCAATCAATAATGTGATATGCTGGAAAAGACTCAAACCAATATTTAATACGACCCCTGAAAGTGAAAGAAAACAATCTGCATAAAACCTTTAAATCAGAAATGTCATGCTTGATGCATTTACACCAAAACTTGTCAACAGATAACTTCGCTCTGTTAAAGTCGTAGAAGTAAAGGTCGAAGATCGAGCTCCACAGCAAGTAGCACAACTTGAATAAGTGATCCAACAACACATCGCAGACTTGGAACTATGCCCAGTACTCGAGATCCCACAAGATGTAAGAGACCAAAAGAAAGCAACCGCCTGGAGTGCAGTTGAAAGGCTAAAAGATCTTACTCTGGAATGTAAGAAACTCACTGATCACAGTTCCCAGACCTATGAACAACTCACGGAGAACCCAGAATTGAAGGCACTGGAGTCGCAGCTCTAAGAGGTGAAGTATCAAGATAAAAAGATATAGGTGTAGCTGAAGACCCTGTTAGCTGTGGAAAGAATGAAGAGATCCCAAGAACAATGGGCTACCTAGCAGAAGATCCACACTATCCAAAGTAGAGTTATGGAGGTAACCTAGAAACTCCAACCTGTACAAGAAAAGTCTTACCAGTTGTTTACAAAGGTAGAATCCTAACGAGCAGAGCTATAGTAGGTTGTTACTACAGCTGAACAACGTTTAGAGGGCCTATCAATGATGCAGTCATACAAGAATTCACTGAATAGGAGGTCGTAGCACAAAAGCAAGTCGAAGCAGCTCGAGCCAAGCTCAAGTAATTTGAAGAAGAACTAGCCAGACCAGAGTGACTTGGGACGAGTCATAGGTGAGTGTTGGGGGCAACCCTTGACCAATGTTTGGTAGATCCTTGGTCAAGTTTGACCTATTTTGGGACTTTGATAGCCTATCAAAGATGGAGCGTGAGACGAAGCAGAGATTGCGGGATCTTGGCCCCTTTTTGGGTCCTTTTTGGGATTTGGGAATATGTAATGGGTATGGGATGTCGGCCCATGGGTTTACCCATGTTTAGGCCTATTTTGTAAAGTATAAATATATGTCTAGGCAATGTAAGGAGGAAATATATGTGATGTAAGGCCGATAAGCTAAGTGCTAAGTACAAGTAGGGTTTGTAAATTCTTTGTGCATACTGTGAGAGACTTGCAGAGCTAGGTGCAAGCGGTTGTAACAAGACTGTGAAGGCTTTGTGATGTAACATAAGGAATAAGGATCTAGCGAGTTGCACAGATCTTCTATCCTATGCAGAGTAGGGTTTTGAGGCTCTGTGCATGTAACCTATTGAATATGCTAATATAGAAGAAGAGTTGGTGGACATAGCCCCAGGGTGGAGGTGAACCACGTAAATATTGTTTTATTATTCTCTGTGCGATATTTTGATGTGTTTATGTGTTATCTGCTAAGTGTTGGATAAAGATAGATAGATAGATTTGTTATGCTTTGTGATTATGATGAATTTGGATGCTAGATATGACATAGGTGGATGTTCTTAGTGCTTGAATATGCTAGATCTGATCCATTTAGTTATGTTAAGTTCTTAAATACATTAAATCTGGTTAAATGTTGTGATGCTATGTTTATCTGCGGAGTAGATATTGGTTAACTGATGATGAACTGATGGTATTAAGTGCTCTATTAAGTATTATAATCACAGATCTGTGTCCTAGCTAAGGTTGTAGACACCTGAGTCCTGCAACCACCCCTGCCTCTACCTCGGGTGAGACTTCATCTTCTTGTCGAAAGGGCTAGTAGTTAGGGTTTTGTTGGTGTGTTGTTGTAGCATTGAACCCTGGGTCTGCCCCTGTGCCAATAGAAACCCTAACTGGTATGGCCCTGCTAATCCTCCTGAATCGATGATAGTTGTAGAATGGTGTGGGTGGATTGTTTCATCCTCGATACCAAGCTTGGAACAAGGTGAGTGGAATATTTCACCACTGAGTTGTTCACTAGGGTTTGTAAGATAAAAACCCTTAAAACTGTATGCTCAAGAGCATCAACAAGCAAATATCAAATATCCAAGATGGTTTGAGAGGTGCACCCTAGCCTTCTCTTTATACTTTTTTTTGTTTCCTTGTTGAGTTAAGTTAACCCCTAGGGTTAACTCCTAACTCAACCTCCAACGCTTATATTCCTTCATTGAGTTATATTTTTAACTCTTTTTTACCTTTTCACTAAGTCAACTTAAGAATATAACATTAGTTTGGTTGACTTTTCCCCTCTTTGTGAAACTATGGCCTAGTGGGGATGCATAAACCACTAAGTTTACCCAAGCCTCTTCATCAAGAGGTGGGGGAAATTACAGTATCCCCTGCTAGAAATTGCTTGTCCTCAAGCAATTCCAAACCTGTCTCACGTACCACCTGTTCATTCTCCCACATGGCATACTCAATGGGTAGATCCTTCCATTTGATCAGGTACTCTTTGATGCTTCTCTTCTTGAGCCTTTTCTCCCGCACCTCCAGTACTCTTCTAGAATCAAAACAAGTTTCCCCTCTTCTTCCAAGGGAGGAAACACCTCAATGGGTGTGATGTGTTGGCCGATGGCCCTCTTTAGGGAGTATACATGGAATACATTGTGTATCGTGTTTCCCTGTGGAAGCTCCATCTCATAAGCTATGACCCCTATCTTCCCGATGATCCTATAGGGTCCAAATAAACATGGTCATAGCTTCTCTTCTCTGCTTCTTTTTATAGAAGCCTGCCTGTATGGTTGGAGCCTTAGATAGACTAAGTCACCAACCTCAAAGGTACGCTCAACTCTGTTCTTATCTGCCTAGACCTTCTGCTGGTTCTGTTCTCTCTGTAGATGATCCTTCATCTCTCTGAGGATGTCTTGACTCTGTTGTACCCAATCCTGTACCATCGGTGCCCTGCTATCACCAAAAGAAATATCCACAAAGGATAGTGGATCATAGTTGTATAATTCCCTGAATGGTGTCATGCCTATGGACATATGTTAGGTGGTGTTGTAGAAGTATTCTCCTAAGTGCAACCATCTAATCCACGCTTTCTGTTGCCCTACCACATAATTCTTGAGATATCCTTCCACCCATTTGTTGACTATCTCGGTCTGTCCATCCATATGAGGGAGATAGTTGATACTAGGGGTCAAGGGCGTACCAACTAGTCTAAACAACTCCTACCAGAATGTACTCATGAACCTGTTATCCTTATCACTGACAATGGTCTTGGGTAGGCTGTGCAATCTAAGGATATCCCTGAAAAACAGTTCAACCACCTATGATGTGCTGAAGTCTGTGGCTATGGAGAAGATGTGTGCAAACTTCGTCAACCTGTCCACCACTATGAAAATGTAGTCTTTCCCCCGCGTCCTTGGAAACCCTGTGATGAAATCTATTGATATGCTTTCCCACTTGTGCTCCAGAATGGGTAGGGGTTGCAGTAGTCTTGTTGGGTGAGTGTGCTCATCCTTGTTTTCCTGGCACGTAGTACACTCCTTGACATGCCTCATTACATCCTCCTTGAGGCCCTTCCATCAGAACCTCTCTCTCACCTGCCTGTATGTATTTCCAATTTCTTGGTTCCCTGCCATTGGTGAGTCATGACATGCCTGCAACACTTTGGCATTGAAGGTCGATCCAGGAACCAAAACGATTTTTCCCTTTTAATAGATGAGGCCGTCAATGATCCTGAAGTTATCATCCTATAATTTCTGTCCATTAGCTGACAAGTGAACTGATCCTTTGCATACTCCATCACCAAGTGGTCCTTTCAATCAACAGATACATTTTTCATGGCATAAATGGATATCCTCCTGGGCAATGCATCAGCCACCACATTGTTCTTCCCTTTGACAAATTCAATGTCAAATTCATAGGTCTGTATTCTGCTTACCCATTTCTACTACCTTTCATTTAAGTCCTTCTTCTCCAAGAGGTACTTAAGTCTATTATGATCTGATTTGACCAAAAACCGTGCACCTACCAGATATTTCCTGAATTTGTCTATTGCATGCACGATAGCCAACATTTCTTTGTCATAAATGTTGTAAATTATCTCAGGACCCCTGCGTTTTCGACTCTGATAGGAAAGAGGGTGCCTGTTCTACATCAGTACAACCCCTATACCTTGTCTTGAGGCATCACACTCCAAGGTAAAAGGATGGACAAAATCTAGTAGAGACAAGACTGGGCACGTGGTCATCACCTTTTTCATCTTATCAAACATACATTGAGCTTCTTCACTCCATTTGAAGGATCCCTTCTTAGTCAAATTGGTCAAAGGTGCACACAACTGAGATAACCCTTTGACAAATTTCCTGTAATAAGTGCACATGCCTAGAAAACCCCTTAATTCTGTGAGTGTCTTAGGAGTAGGCCACTCCATAATGACTTTAATTTTCTCTTGATGTACCTGTACCCCCTTTGCTCTGATGATGTATCCCAAGTAAAGAACCTTTGTCATTCCAATCTCACATTTGGACTCCTTAGCATACAATGACTGTTGCTCCATGATAGATAGAATTTGGTCCACATGATGAAGGTGCTCCTCCCACGTCTTGCTATAAATGAGAAAGTCATCAAAAATTACTAGCAGGTGCTTTCTCAACTGTTTGTTGAACACATGGTTCATACAAGACTGGAACATGGATGGGACATTGGTTAACCCAAAGGGCATCACCAAGAACTCATAATGACCATAATGACAATTGAAAGCAGTCTTTGGGATGTCTTCCTCCCTCATTTTGATTTGATGGTAGCCATAGCATAGGTCAATATTTGTGAAGTAGACAACCCCATGTAGTTCGTCCAACAACTCATCAATCCTTGGTATATGATACATGTTTTTTATTGTCTTCTTATTCAATGCCCGAAAGTCAATGCACATGCGCATAGTTCCATATTTTTTCTTGACCAACACTACTAAAGAAGCAAAAGGGCTAGAGCTCTATCTGATGTGTCCCATGTCTAAGAGCTCTTTGATGGATTTATCTATCTCATCTTTATACTTCTTCGGATGCCTGTATGGTGTGTTGATGACCGACTTGGCTCCTGCTTTCAACTCAATGATGTGCACAAACCCCCCGTCTGGTGGCACCCTTGGTGGGATCGGTCCAAACACTTTATTTTGTTTGTCAAGGATATGTTGGATTTATAGAGTGTAGTGAACCTTTCCCTTCTCATCCACACATGTTGAAATCCTGCATTCAGATTCATACACTATCTCCTCCCTCCTGAATATGGCCTCCATCCTTTTGGACATAACTACCTTCGTAGAATTACCTGTCATGTCGTGAATCACTACCTTTCGTCCACCCTCCTTTGTAATTGACATCTCCATGTTCTTGTAGTTGGTGGTGATAGGCCCCAACGTATTGAGCCACTAAACTCCAAGGATTATGTTAGTATCTGGAAGGTCCATCACATAGACGTCCTGTACTAGCTCATGCCTACCCAATGTAAGATTCATACCTGGAATGTACTTGTCACAAGGCATAGTGCTTTCAGCTGCTACCTACACCTTGAATCCTTCAAACTTAAACACGAGTATATGTCTCCTCTTAATCAACGCTGAGTCAATGAAGTTGTGAGAGGCTCCCCCATCAATCAACACCGATACCTTCTACCCCTGCAAGACTCCTCTCATCCTGAAGGTGTTATATTTGGGAACTTCGTTGATACATTCCAAGGTGGCTTTCTCCTCAACCATACTGTCCTATCCTATGATCTCTTCCTCGACTGTCTAAGTGGTTTCGGCCTTCATGTTCTGTATCTGACCGAACTCTTCCTCTTCCTCATTGTCGGAAGTGACTTCTATGTAGTGCATTTGACCACGACCCATGCATTTGTGTGATGGGTTCCATGGTTCTTTTCGAGTGAAGCAAAGTTGCTTCCTTCTCAGTTCCCTCCTGGTGTTCTCATATACTCTTCCACAACCCCTGTCAAACCCCCTTGGGTCACATCCTCCCTGGTTCATTGGAGCTCTCTGATCTATTCCCCTGGTGTTAAGAGGTGGTCTAGGCACAAATTTCGGTTTGGTAGCTAGTCCTAGATCCCTCTTCCTCCAAAGAGCATCATGTAGGTTGGCAGGCTTAAAAACCTTTACCCAATCCTTCAAGGGTTCCATCAACCCCTCAGTGAAGAGAATCATGAGTCTGGTTGGCGATATATCCTCCACCATGACTGCTAGCCTCTGGAATTCTTCAATGTATGCGTTTGTTGCTCCTGTTTTCTTGAGTTGTGTGAGCTCCCAGAAGTGTAGCTCAGGATCCCCATGATCAAATCTGTCAATGAGCTCTGTGTGAATTCTATGTAGGTCACTATCTGATTGTGGCCTGGTGTGGTGAGTCCATGATACCACCAATCATGAGCCTTTCCATCCAGGTACATAGTGGAAAATTTGATGGCTTCCATCTCCCTCATGGGATTAAGCTGCATATAAGTGTCCATCTTTTGTACCCATGCCTGCGCTGTTATCTTGGCCATACCATAAAAGTATGGGATTTCCATATTCCTTGCTCTTCGTTAAAACTCATAAATGATCTTGTGGTTCGGCCTAGGCTTGTTTCTGAACTTGAGTTGGTAGTATTGATCCAGGGACATCTGCCTATGAATCATCATATCCAAGTCGTGGTACTCCCTAGTAAATTGTGCCATCTTCTCAACAAAGTCATCCACCTGCTCCTGGTGTACCTATTCATCTATGAATGTGGGAAAGTATGGTCTAGGGTTAGCCCTGCTACCCATCTATCCATGTGATGTACCCCCTCCATGGATTCCCTCGGACCTGGGATCCTTTTCTGGATTATACCTGTTTTCACCATGGGATCCACCAAACTATTTGTTTCCATACGTCTCATGGTCTTTCCCCTGATGAGTCATCTGTATAAATAGCTGGGTTATCATAGACTAGTTCTCATCAATCTTCCTGAGATTCCCATCTACCTTCTTCAAGGTCTCAGTGATTTCGGCTTGTCCCTTCCGGTTTGTCTACTGGATTTCTTGTAAGTGATGGACCAGGTTTCTTTCTGTAAGGTTTAGGGTTTTATGGTATTCAACTGCCAAGTAAGACAAGCCCTATGGCTCATGACCATCTCTTGAACCCTCCATTTCGGCTTCTGTTTCACTAGTCTTCTTTTTCCTTATACCCATAAAGATACCACTATACCTCTGCATTGCACTAATCCTCACAGTTTTGGAGTATGAGAGCTCTGATACCACTGTAATGTTCCCAAGCCAATTTTTTTGTTTGGAAACACTAACTAACCACTAATATGATTATTAATTGTTGTGTACACAGGTTGACCATGAACATTTTAGCCTTAGGGTTTATTCATTTATTCAACCACAGATTATACAAGAATCATTCAATCATATGAAGATCATCAACAATACATAATATAGGAACCACAAACAAGATTTGAGCTTTATTATAAGAAAGCAAGCACCTGATACAAATAGAGAAGCATATATGGAATAACTTCAAATGACTTCAAGACAATAATAGAGTTTCATACAAAATGCTCTTGGAGATGCAAATCAAGACTCCTAAAGGCTGCAATAGAAGATGAACGCTTAACTGCAAAACTAGGGTTTTAGCCTAACCTTTAAGTTGTTGGTATGACCTACTAAAGAGAATGTAGACCAAGGGTTTGGTCCTCCTGAAGATAAAGACCCCCTTACATTGCTAAACTCCTCCCAATGATAGATCAATACAATGGTAGCCTCCTCCTGAAGTATGGAGCATCAAAAAATGAAGCTTCCTCCTCAAACTGCAGAAACCCTAAATTGGTACGGCCCTCCTGAAACCCTGAATATGGCCAATAATTCAGCCTAGATAAATAAGGGGTTTGAATCCCCTGAAACTCTCTAGGATGATAGATCGGGCAACCACAAACCTCTGAGAGAAGCTTCAAGGTTAGATCTGGCCTATGGCCTTCTAGATATGAGAAACACTGAATCACCAAATTGTCCTCTTCCTCCTGAAATCGTCCCAACCTGCAGACAAATGATAGGGATGTGATGACTCCTCAAAGAAGCCTCCAAACTGATGATCTAGGTCCTGCAAGCAAAACCCTAATGTTGAAACCCTCCAAATCTTCTCCAATAGGTTGGATCGAACTCTTCTTCATCAAATGGTGTGCCCCTGTTGGAAACCCTAACTGGTACAACCCTGTTGATCCAACTGGTACGGCCATGCTAATCCTCCTAAATTGATGATGGCTATAGAATGGTGTGGGCATATTGTTTCATCCCCGAGACCAAACTTGGAACAATGTGAGTGGAATATTTCACCACTGAGTTGTTCACTAGGGTTTGTAATATAAAAACCCTCAAACTTATATGCTCAAGAGCATCAACAAGCAAATATCAAATATCCAAGATGGTTTGAGAGGTTCGCCCTAGCCTTCTCTTTATACTTTTTTCTGTTTCCTTATTGAGTTAAGTTAACCCCTAGGGTTAACTCCTAACTCAACCTCCAGCGCTTCTATTCCTTCATTGAGTTATCTTTTTAACTCTTTTTTACCTTTTCACTAAGTCAACTTAAGAATATAACATTAGTTTGGTTGACTTTTCCCCTCTTTATAAGACTATGGCCTAGTGGGATGCCTAGACCACTATGTCTACCCAAACCTCTTCATCAATAGGTGGGGGACATTACAATTATCTTTGAGTTCATTGATTCATGGTTGAATGATTGTCTTGCGCCTTCTTGTATGGTTTATCATTTCTCTCTACGAACAACTTAATACTCTCTGTGTTTTTATATCACCTCTACATTTTTGGGTGGTATTTTATTCTCTACAATTCTAATGACAGTTCCCACTCTTGATTGGAGAAACCTAAGCATTTTTTTCCACTTGAATGACAACTTTTAATTTATATATGGACTGATTTTTTGTTCACTTGAATGACAACTTTTAATTTACATTTGGACTGCATTTTGTCCACTTGAATGACAACTTTTAATTTATATTTATGGACTGCGTTTTTCCCCTTGAATGACAGTAAGGTTATGCCATGAAATATGGCGAGAATTTGTATATATGTGTTTTGATATGTCTGCGCCCTGGCTAAAATATTTATGTATCATCTAAAGTCCAATAATATGATATTGGAATTTACCATATTACTGTGTTAACTGGCGTTATCATACATAGCTGCGTTTTTGTATTTATTATGCAGCGATATCATCATTATTTATGTTTTACAATAAATATCATTATTATTTGTATTATTATACGGCAAAATCATTGTTATTTATGATACAATAAATATTATTATACAACAATTATTATTATTTATGTTTTGGACAGAGATATCATACTACCCATGCGATATCACAAGTAACAGTGATACCACAAGCACAACATTATCCTATTTAATCTCAGTGATATCATATAGGTTCAGTTTTAAACAACGAATTCCTAAGATAACGAATTCTTAAGACAACGATATAGTAACTAGCTAGATCAGTTTTCATTCCTTCTTACCATGTGCATAATCTGCAGGCGGTTGAACACTTTTGCTGTCTGTTTGGATTGCATTGATTAGAGTGACTGACAGACACAGGACCGAGCCAGAGCGGGTGTAGAAGTAACCTGAGTAAATCGAATCCAACGGAATTGGTTGTAAAACAATGCGTAGAGCATGACCTTCGGGTCCTATTTAGACTCATCTTCCTTGGTGACTGGTAGTGTAATAGTGCGTTAGTGACTGGGTAATAATTATTCCCACAGTAATAGTGCGTTTTGTAATAATTATTCCCACAGTAATAGTGAGTTTTGTAATATTTATTCCCTCAGTAAAGTCATCCATTCAACTATAGTCATCCACTCGGTAAATGTTATTTACCATAGAGTTGATTGCATTTTAATAGCAATTTAATATGGTCTGAATGGGTTACTTTTTATTGGATGCGATTTGGTTACAGCGAATTTAAGACGTTCTGAGTGAGAAAGCGATTTTGGTTGCAAGCGTTGTAAGCTGTGTTGACAACGATTTTTTGGTAGGTTGTGTTGGTAATGACAGTGTTTTTATTGTAAAAAAATTGATACATACAGTGTGACTGCGAAGGTAATATTTACTGACAGCAATTTGAAACATACAGTGTGACTGTGAATTAATATGATAGACAATGAAGTTATTACATATATATACAACAAAATTCATTATTTCTTAGACGTTTGTTGTAAACGCCTTTTTCTTAAACGATTGTTGGATAACCTTTTAAAAAGGGATTTGCTGAGTAATGTTTTTTTTTTTTACAAATAGCACTATGCATCCAAGATTTTACCTTCTGCAGGCTCATGAAAGGTATTTCATTCATGAGTGTGCATTCAGCTAAATTCTGTGTGAGATACCATGTCATAGCCTTACCTGCTGACATCTGAACCGTAACATAGAGCGAGTTTACTAAAGTATTTTTTTATGCCTTATTTAACCCAAGGGAAGAGGTGCATTAATTGAGTATTTTAATTATCCCGAATTCACCTTAGAAGGTAGAAAATTACACCTGTTTTCCTACCGGCACGGTAAAGTTTTTAACTCAAGCAAATACCTATCTCATATCTCAGCCGGCACCCTTTTGTATTTAGAATTATCATTAAAGTAAGTTGTTAGATGTGGTTTTGATTGTATGGTTATGATGAAGTAAATTCTCACACTATTTTAATTGTCAGTTCTCTAAAGTATTTTTATATTATTCTAATACAAAACCGTGCTGAGTTTAGGGAGTCGCTGCCCAGAATTTAGGCACCTATGCCACCTGGTGAAGGAAAACAATTTATCTTCCCTTTTGGAAACCTTGTTCAAAACTTAAAACATGGTGATTTTAAGAGAAGAACTACTCACTCAAACTCTAACAGTTACATGTGGAACTTACCCTTTTTAAGTGGATTGGAACCCTTATGAACTTAAATTTTGAGTTGGGCATTAACCCCAAGGAACTTATATTTTAGAGGGTTCCCTTTTGATGCTTGATGAGTAAAACAAGTTAGTATAGTTTGGAACATGAATTTATAGTCATGGTGTTCCACTACGCTGCTTGTAAATTATTTTAATTAACCTTAATTTGCTTCCCTCTGTATGATGTTTGGGGAGTCGTGTTTAAAGGGAGGTCTGGTCACATGGTACAATCATTATTAATGACAATAATGAATCGTTTAATTATGAGATTCTTCATTGTATCATTGAAGGGGTGTTTATAGGAAGAGATGTACTATGTCGTAACATCGTTGAGTTGGTTATGACATGCTTGAATTAGTCTTTATGGTGATAAATTGCTATTGAAATATTTCTAGTGGTTGCTCAACTTAACTTGTATTGAATGGTCACCCTGCATCCTTTTTTGCTTAATTTTTAGAGCAACTGTTAAGAACCAAACATCAATATAGCATATTAAAACTTCAGGAAAAGTACTCAATGCCTTGAAAAAGAGATAATATCAGATAATAAGCCTCTTCGAGGGGGCAACCTCCTTTTACCCCACTTAAATGTTCAAGTACAAGATGATTCAAAATGAAAATGTCTCCTTGGTATATATAGGAGA
>SNQJ01S0005023.1:84518-110327 GCA_010110895.2 Picea sitchensis
GGATATTGAATGCTTTGGAAGGTAAGAGGAGTCTACATAGTAATTCTCCCGAATGTCGAACCCCCGACATAACCAGGACCATATATCTATAAATCCACATGATTGGATCTCGACCATGTGATTTGAGGTATGTTGAAGGATGATCAGACTAGAGTGAAAAGGTGCAGTGACGCCATCAATGGTGATGTGGAATCAGACCTAATGAACCACAAGTCGCCTGGATTTATGCACATCACCTACCCCATAGGGCCCTTGGATTGTGACACGCATCATCCCAAGTGAGGGCATGTGTCACCTCTGACCCAACTACGTGTCAACCCCTGCTATGTGCCTACCTAGGCAATGTGGTTTTTGAATGGACTGGGACTTTGAGAGTCCTAAACTTTGAAACTCTGGAGGATTTGGAGCATAGTATCATAGAGCATCCAAAAAAGACCCCAATCCTGAATCAGTAGACTATATCTGAACCATTGAGTGGAAAGGATAGGTGTCATCATATTTCACACTCTCCACAATGAAAGTACTCCATAAGAGTTTAATAATGTAAGGTCGAGAACTCCTGAATGAAGAGACCCGAAGTCAATCTCAGTTGTTGGCTGTGACAAAAGTATGGACTACCCATTTGACTCGTGTCTATGCGTGAGTCCGGAGACCGACGGAATCAGAGTCAGGTGAGTCAAGAATACCAGATGTCTGAAGTTCCAATGCGCGTGAGGAACCTATTGATTTGGATCGAGGTGGAGGTCTCGTGGCCTTGACCAATGAACACCTGAGGAACTTGGGAGATGTGTATCCTCTAGTTCTGAGGTCAGTTCTGAGTGTGGTGACTGAGACCAGAAGGTTGTGGATGAACATAATGGAATTTGAGACCCAAATGTAGGTCTTGATTTCTTAAGAAGAACAAAATTTTGATGCCCCACCATGGGTGTGTTACAAATTGGTATGAGAGCATGGTTACAACACTTGGCCTGCTTGGGCTCATGGACAAGTCCCGTAAAAACCATATTTAAATAACTTTAAGGGTGATGACCTACCTTACCTCTTTCCTAAAGAGTCTGGTGAAACCCCTACTAGAGAAAAGAATGAAAATTTTCTACTACATGTGTGTATTTAAGAAATATGACTATGTATTTTTCATGAACTAATATATTGTTAGCTAACATCAAGTGTTTTTTCAGCACTCATGTGGTCAGTGAATTGCAAGAAACTACAAGCATAAAGGATGGTGATGCACCACATAGTGGAGGATAGATCCCATAATAGAGACGAAGAATATGACGAGAGGAGGGAGATGGAGACCCCTCCGGACCTGGATGAAACTATAAGGAGCCTCATGGATGAATTACAGAGCTGGAAGAGCGACTATGAGATATTGATAAATGAGCAAGAAAAAAAACATAAATTAATGTAGTCTTGCTGCAGAGCTTATCCAATATACAGAGGAAACTATAGCATACCTGCAACCAGTCATGTGGATAGACGACATATAAAGAGAATTCTAAGTCCACCTGAGATACAAAAACATGGTCCCATAAGTGGCCACACTAGGAGGAGTATCTTGAAGAAGGTCCAGCCTGGAGACAGGGGACACTCATCGGGAGAACCCTTTGGGGAGGAATATGGAAACTCAGAGGGATCCTCTAGTAGCAAAACTAGATCACATTCTCAAAGGAGAGGGAAGAAGCGAAAGCATTCCAAAATTCACGACCCTGAATAGTTCAAGAAAGACAAACCACCCTCTTTCGATGGAAATATTAAGAAAGGGGAAGAAGAAAAATATTGACTTCTTGGTTTAAAGAAGTACTTCATAGTTCATGACTATTCCGAAAACTTGAAGGCTCGAATAGCCATCTTCAACCTGAATGGAAAGGCTTCCATTTGGTGGGAAGTTCTTAAGAATGTGAAAGGAATCCATGAAAAGGACATATCATGGAAACAATTTGAGAAACACTTCAAGAAGAAGTATTTGTTAGAGAAATACCTTGATGGGAAGACTAAGGAGTTCTATGAACTCAAGCTGGGACAACTCAACATAGAGGAATATGTCAATAAATTCCTTGAGTTGTTGAGGTATTTACCCTACATAAAAGATGAAAAGGTAAAAGTGCAACGATTTATCATTGGATTACCTCAGACCTACTGGAAGAATATTGTGTTTGATGAGCCAAATACCTTAGAAGACACTATTTGGAAGGCAAGGTATTGTTATGAAAAATTCGAGAGTCAAATAGAACCTCAAAAGGATTGGAAGAAGAAGAGTGGTTTGGGATTCAATAAGAAGGGGTTCAAATCCTCAAGATTTAAGAACTATAGAAAGGAATCTACGATAAGCCTTCCTGCTAGAAGTGTATATCAGCAGAATTTCCCCTCCCATAGTGGAAATAAACCTTTTGGAGCAACCTCAGGAAAGATGGATAACCCAAAGAAGGAACCCTTGAAATGTTGGGGTTATGGAGAAGAACATCTATTGAGGGACTGTCCACACGGACAAAAAAATAGTAGGAGAGTCTACAACATCCACAAATATACCACCATCAATGATGTGGCTAGGAGTATGCAACATATTTATGCAGTCATGGATAATAAACAAACCAACCATCAAGCCTTAGTGGTGGAGCTAGAAGGTATGATTTCCAAACGCCTAATTTCTATTTTAATTGACCCTAGTTCTAATTTGAGTTATGTGGCCCATCAGACTGTTGATAAGTGTAAACTGTAGCCACATAGACATGTTAAGCCATGGTTGGTACAACTAGACACTGACACCAAAAGAAAGGTAGCAGAGGTCATACCAGCTTTCCAATTCATTATGGATTGATTTCCCACCCAAGCTACCCTTAACATACTTCCTGTAGAACCTTATGACTTGTTGATTGGTATGGAATGGCTAGTTGCATATAAAACTAAGTTGGACTGTTACCATACAGCCCTAGAATGTGTAAATGAAGAAGGGAAAAATATAACCCTCCAAGGGATTCAGAAGCATGTCTCGGTGAGATGAATATCAACCCTTCAAATGAAAAAGTATCCCATAAAGGGATGTCATCTATATCCAATACATGTGTTGGAATCTATCGAGGATGACATACCAAACCTAGAGGACCACCACATACTAAGAGAGTATAGAGGTGCATTTCCAAAAGAGGTATCGGGTCTACCTCTGATAAGAGACATTGACTTCTCCATAGATCTTGCATCAGGAGCAGTACAAGTGTCTAGGACACCCTATAGGATGATTACACCTGAGCTAGTTGAGCTCAAGCTACAACCAAAGGAAATGATGGAAAAAGAATACATCCAACCCAATGTGTCTCCATGGGGAGCACCAGCCTTGTTTGTGAAGAAGAAATATAGCACACTCAGAATGTGCATAGATTATAGACAACTCAATAAAACAACCATAAAGAATAAGTATCCCTTACCAAGAATCGATGACTTGTTCGACCAATTAGGGGGTTCTTCCATTTTCTCAAAGATTGACTTAAGGTCTCGATATCATCAAGGCTAAATCAAGGATGAATGCATCCACAAAACAACCTTTAGGACAAGGTATGGTCATTATGAATTTGTGGTGGTTCCAATTGGGTTAACCAATGCCCCTGCCATTTTTATGTGCTTGATGAATAATGTACTCAACAAATTCCTAGACAAATTTGTATTGGTTTTCGTTGATGACATCCTAGTCTAATAAAGAATCGACTCTATGCTAAGTTTAGCAAGTGTGACTTTTTACAGAAGCAAGTCCATTACTTAGGCCATGTTATTTCTAAATATGGCGTGGAAGTAGACTCTGAAAAGATTAGGTCTATTATGGAATGGCCTACCCCAAAGGATGTATCTGATATCAGATCCTTTATGGGATTAGCAAGATATTATAGACGGTTTATAAAAGTATTTTCCAAGATTGGTTGTCCAATCACTGCCCTTCAGAAAAAGGGGGTTAAATTCATTTGGACATCAGAATGTGAAGACATATTTCAGGAACTGAAATACCTTCTGACCCATGCACCTTTGTTGAAGATTGTAGACCCTGACACCGAGTTCCTCATATGCACAGATGTCTGCAAGGAAGGCCTCAGAGGATTCCTTATGAAAGAAGGACGTGTAGTTTGCTACAAATCTAGAAAATTGAATGAATATGAAATCAATTATGTGACCCATGATCTAGAGTTGGCTGCCATAGTGCATGCTTTAAAAATGTGGAGGCATTACCTCCTGGGTAGGAGATTTAAGCTTATGATAGACCATTGTGGGTTGAGGTACCTGTTTGATCAACTGAAACTCAATGCTAGACAAGCTAGGTGGATGGATCTCCTTAGTGAGTTTGATTTAGAAATAAAACATATCAAAGGAAAGGAAAATAGGGTGGAAGATGCCCTTAGTAGAAGTATGAAAATGATTGACCTGGCAGTGGTGAGAATCTGTGAAACGAATGTCAGGGAAATATTTAGGAATGCACAAGAAGCAGATGCATTCTTCAATACCGTGACATCATATCTAAAACAAGAACCCATGGGGATAAAGTATGAAGGCTATCAAATGTTGGACAAAGGTCTATTGACTTACAAAAATAGATTGTATATCCCAAGTTCTGACAACTTGAAGAGTTTCATAATGGATGAACTACAAAAGAGACCATACACATAAAGGACATAGTTGAATATTTAACTAAATGTCTAGAGTGCCAACAAGTTAAGGAATAACACTGACACCCAGTAGGGTTATTGCAACCTCTACCAATTCCATAATGGAAATGGGATACCATCTCCATGGACTTCATCATCGGATTACGAAAATCAAACAAATAGAATGATGTCATCATGGTAGTGGTGCACAAGTTGAGCAAGTCCACTCACTTCATTCCATTCAAATCGAATTGCAAGGTAATATACATTGCCAACATCTTCATGAAGGAGATATTCAAACTGCATGGCATGCCTAGGGAGATTGTATCTGACAGAGACACGAAATTAGCTTCAAGCTATTGGAAATCCTTGATGGTTGGTTTTGAGACCAAGTTATTGTTTAGCACAACCTATCACCCTCAAACAGAAGAAAGAGTAAATCACATATTAGAAGACATGCTAAGAATGCATGTAATGCATCAGCCTAATAAGTGGGAGGACTACCTTCCACTGGTAGAATTTTCCTACAACAACGGTTATCAAGAGTCATTGAAGATGAGCCCTTTTGAAGCCCTCTATGGTAGATAGTGCAAGACTCTAGTTAATTGGAGTAATCCAGTGGATAGAATCACAATCAGACCCGACATGATGAAAGAAATGGAACAGTAAGTGATTCAAATAAAGAAAATTCTAAAAATCGCTCACGATAGACAGAAAAGTTACGCTGGCAGAAAGAGAACTCCCCAAGAGTTCAAGACAGGAGACCATGTCTATCTCATATTTAGGCCCAGGAAGATTTCCCTTAGAATGGGAGCTTGTGCCAAGATGACACCTCGGTATTATGGACCCTTTGAGGTCCTAGATAGAGTGGGACTTGTAGCTTATAGGATAGCACTCCCTCCCACAATAAATACACATAATGTTTTCCATGTTTCATTATTGAAGAAATATGCACATGATTCTAATCATATAATTGACTGGTCTATGATCTAGGGGGAGCCGGAGGGAGAATTCGTTACATAACCTTAATGCATACTAGACATGAAGGAAACCCCAATCACGAACTGAACCATTGCACAGGTCAAGGTGCAGTGGAAACACTTTGGCCCAGATGAGGCTACGTGGGAATTTGAGGATTCCATGAGACATGCATATCCATTTTTCTTCACTTCTGTATATACAAATCTTGTTGAAAGATAGAACATCGAGGACAATTTTCCTTTAAGGGAGGGGAATTGTAACACCCTGCTTCCCCTAATTTGGAAATATAACTATAATGGTCAAGATACTATGGAAAACTCAATATGTGTGAATGTTTGAATTGATGGACCTTTGTATAAAAGGTCGATGAATGTAAATTATGTTATTTACTAGAAAATGGAAAAGTGTTGCATGACTATTGGAAGGGGTTGTACTAAGAAGGACCACAAATTCTATGAAAAGAGATGGTGAAGGGGACCTAGAATGGTTTTGTTAACCTTCACGAAACAAGTACCTTATTGGATTTAATTTCTCACGACCAGAATAGTCCTCTAACCCAAAAATGAATTACAGTCAGGCTGGTAGGTGGGAAGACCTCCTCAAGAGTTAATGAGGATATGGGGCAGAGCACCCATCTGTAAGGGTTCCAGACCTGACCACGGGATGGGATTTCGAGACACACACAACCTTGTTGAAAGAGGCAAGAAAGCAAGGTGTGGTGGGTAGAGGGAGACCTACGAAGAGTGCAAAGAGGAGAGGTAAATCTCTCAGGTTCAAGGAAGAACTGGAAAAATAAGCATTCTGGTCATAGGAAATGGCTGAGAAGGTTATGATACAAGTTGATAAATGAGGTTGGTCCTCCTTGCTTGGTATCATGTAAACCATTGCCAATATCCTCCAGGAGTAGGACAGTAACTTCGTCCCTCATTTTGTTGGGTCAGAATAAAAGATTATGTTGCAAAGAATCATGGTCTAGCTCTGGGTTGGCTAGTGGTAAATCCTTTTGGAGTGATTGAGCCTATGGTTGGGTGGAAATGGGCACCTGTTTCAGCAGTCGCTTCACGTTATCTGGTTTTATAAGTATTTTCCCTGTTTTATGTATTGAAATGGAATAATGGATGACTACTTGGATTTATACATAAGTGTATTTATAAATGACTCCTATGTGGAATGTTCATGGTATGCATATGCCTCCTTCTTCTTGTAAACTTACACTATTGATCAATAGTCGGTATGCCCAGATTAGCTTTTGAGGATTCTTGGGACATGATATTGTAAGATGTTTGAGATAGGAGATACTAGGACAACCTAAACCTGTCTGTCCGAAGAGGATTCATTTTCCAAACCCCATGTCATGCGGCCGGATTTACGGGCGAAATTCCTTAACCATTTCACTGTAAAAGTTCAGGAAGGATAGCGAGAGTGGAAGCCTTGAACGAGATATCTCTGGGGTTGGATGACCCGCAGATGAGATCCATTTGAAAGGAACCATATGACCAATTCCAGGAACCTTGGGCTAGGACTAAGGAAAATATGCTCCCTTGGCTTCGGAGCTCTGGAAGTATGGGACTTCGGAGTAAGCCCGACCTTACTAGCCTTATGTGGACCGAAGGTAACTGAGAGATTCAGTCTCCCGTGAGGTTCACCGATGATATGCATTTCCCTAGGTGGTTGGTTGAAACTATCTTGCAAATTAAACCGAGGCCCAAAACCCCGAAGGTCGGAGCCGCAGAGGACCTAGCACCGTAGATCATGGGATCCCTGAGATCCTTTCCAAACCATTGATATATATATATATATATATATATATATATATATATATATATATATATCAAGGATGCATGGCTATAATCCCTCTAATTCGAAGATTGAATATTTTGGAAGGTAAGAGGAGTCTACATAGTAATTCTCCTGAACGTCAAACCCCCGAGGTAACCAGGACCATAGATCTATAAATCCATGTGATTGGATCTCAACCATGAGATCTGAGGTATGTTGAAGGATGATCAGACCAGAGTGAAGAGGCGTAGTGATGCCATCCATGGTGACGTGGATTCAGACCTAACAATCCACGTGTTGCCTAGATTTATGCACATCACCTACCCCATATGGCCCTTGGATTGTGACACGCATCTTCCCGAATGAGGGAATGTGTTGCCTCTGACCCAACTATGTGTCAACCCCTACTACATGCCTACCTAGACAATGTGGTTGGTGAATGGTCTGGGACTTCAAGAATCCTGAACTTCGAAACTTTGGAGGATTTGGAGCATAGTATCATAGAGGGTCAAAAAAAAATCCCAATCCTGAGTCAGTGGACTATATCTGAACCGTTGAGTGTAAAGGATAGGTGTCATCATATTTCACACTCTTCGCAATGAAAGTATTGTAGAAGAGTTTAAGAATGGAAGGTCGAGAACTCCCGAATCAAGAGACCTGAAGTCAATCGCAATCGTTGGCTGTGACAAAAGTATGGACCACCCATTTGACTCATGTCTGTGTGCGAGTCTGAAGACTAGCGAAATCAGACTCAAGTGAGTCAAGAACACCCAAAGTCCAAAGTTTCGATGAGCGTGAGGAACCAATTGAGTTGGACCGAGGTGGAGGTCCCATGGCCTCGACCAATGAACACTTGAGGAACTCCAGAGACGTGTATCTGCCAGTTCTGATCTTGGTTCTGAGCATGGTGATCGAGACTAGAAGGCCCTGGATGAGCAGAATGGGATTTGAGACCCAAATGTAGGTCTTGAGTTCTTAAGAAGAACAAAATTTTGACGCCCCACCATGGATGTGTTACAAATTGGTATGAGAGCATGGTTACAATACTTGGCCTGCTTGGGCTCATGGACAAGTCCCGTAAAAACCATATTTAAATAACTTTAAGGGTGATGCCCTACCTTACCTCTTTCCTAAAGAGTCTGGTTAAACCCCTACTAGAGAAAAGAATGAAAATTTTCTACTACATGTGTGTATTTAAGAAATATGACTATGTATTGTTCATGAACTAATATATTGTTAGCTAACAACAAGTGTTTTTTCAGCACTCAAGTGGCAGTGAATTGTGAGAAACTACAAGCATAAAGGATGGTGATGCACCACAAAGTGGGGGATGGCTCCCATAATAGAGACGAAGAATCTGACGAGAGGAGGGACATGGAGACCCCTCCGGACCTGGATGAAACTGTAAGGAGCCTTATGACCTAATTACAGAGCTGCAAGACCAACTACAAGAGATTGATAAATGAGCAAGAAAAAATAAATAAATTAATGCAGTCTTGTGCAGAGCTTATCTGATATACAGAGGCAGCTATAGCATACCCGCAACCAGTCATGTCAATCGATGACATACAAAGAGAATTCTAAGTCTACCTGAGAGACAAAAACATGGTCCCATAAGTGGCCACACTAGGAGGAGTACCTCAAAGAAGGTCCAACCTAGAGGCAGGGTAAACTCATCGGGAGAACCCTTTGGGGAGGAATATGGAAACTTAGAGGGATCTTCTAGTAGAAAAACTAGCTCACATTCTCAAAGGAGAGGGAAGAAGTGAAAGCATTCCAAAATTCATGACCCTGAATAGTTCAAGAAAGACAAACCCCCCTCTTTCGATGGCGATATTAAGAAAGGGGAAGAAGCAGAAGCTTGGATTCTTGGTTTAAAGAAGTACTTCAAAGTTCATGATTATTCTAAAAAATTGAAGGCTCGAATAGCCATCTTCAACCTGAATGGAAAGGCTTCCATTTGGTGGGAAGATCTTAAGAATGTGAAAGGAATCCATGAAAAGGACTTATCATGGAAACATTTTGAGAAACACTTCAAGAAGAAGTATTTGTCAAAGAAATACCTCGATGGGAAGACTAAGGAGTTCTATGAACTCAAGTTGGGACAACTCAACATAAAGGAATATGTCAATAATTTCCTTGACCTGCTGAGGTATGTACCTTACATAAAAGATGAAAATGTAAAAGTGAAACAATTTATTGGTGGATTACCTCAGACCTATGGGAAAAAGATTGAGTTTGATGATCCAAAGACCTTATAAGAAACTATACGGAAGGAAAGGTACTATTATGAACAGTCCAGGAGTCAGACAAAACCTCGTGAGGGTTGGAAGAAGAAGAGCAATTTGGGATTCAATAAGAAGGGGTTCAAATCCTCAATATTTAAGAAATATAGGAAGGACTATAGGATAATCCTTCCTTCTAGAAGTATATATCAACATAATTTCCCCTCCCAGAGTGGAAATAAACCTTTTGGAGCAACCCCAGGAAAGAAGGATAACCCAAAGAAGGAACCCTTGAAATGTTGGGGTTGTGGAGAAGAACATCTACTGAGGGACTATCCACGTAGACAAAAAAACAGTAGGAGAGTTTACAACATCCAAGAAGATACCATTATCAATGATGTGGCTAGGAGTATGCCATAGATTTATGAAGTCGTGGATGATAAAAAAGCCAACCACCAAGCCTCAATGGTGGAGATGGAAGGTATGATTCCCAACCACCTAATTTCTATTTTAATTGACCTTGGTTCTAATTTGAGTTATGTGGCCCCTCAGACTATTGATAAGTCTAAACTACATCCACATAGACATGCTAAGCCATGGTTGGTACAACTAGCCACTATCACCAAAAGAACGGTAGAAGAGGTCATACCAGCTTACCAATTCATTATGGATGGATTGCCCACCCAATCTACGCTTAACATACTTCCCCTAGGTTCTTACAACTTGTTGATTGGTACGAACTAGATAGATGCACATAAAACTAAGTTGGGCTGTTACCATAAAACCTTAGAATGTGTAAATGAAGAAGGGAAAAATATAACCCTCCAAAGGATTAAGAAGCCTATCTCAGTGAGATGAATATCAGCCCTTCAAATGAAAAAGTATTGCAGAAAGGGATATCCTCTATATCCAATACAGGTTTTGGAATCTGTTGAGGATGACAGACCAAACCTAGAGGACCAGCCCTAAGAGAGTATAGAGACATGTTTCCAGAAGAGGTATAGGGTCTACCTCCAAGAAGAGACATTGACTTCTCCATAGAGCTTGCACCAAGAGAAGTACCAATGTCTAGGAAACCCTATAAGATGAGTACACCTGAGGTAGTTGAGATCAAGATACAAATAAAGGAAATGATGGATAAAGGATACATACAGCCGAGTGTGTCTCCATGGGGAGCACCAGTCTTGTTTGTGAAGAAGAAACATGGAACACTCTAACTGTGCATAGATTATAGACAACTCAATAAAACAACCATAAAGAGAAAGTACCCCTTACCAAGAATCGATGACTTGTTCGACCAATTAGGGGGTGCTTCCATTTTCTCAAAGATTGACTTAAGGTCTGGATATCATCAAGTCTGAATCAAGTATAAAGACATCCACAAAACAGCCTTTGGGACAAGGTATGGTCATTATGAATTTGTTGTGGTTCCATTTGGGTTAACCAATGCCCCTGCCACTTTTATGTGCTTGATGAATAATGTACTCAACAAATTCCTAGATAAATTTGTATTGGTTTTCATTGATGATATCCTATTCTTCTCCAAGAACAGAGAGGAGCATGAAGAACATCTTAGACTTGTACTTCAAGTACTAATAAAGCATCATCTCTATGCTAAGTTTAGCAAGTGTGACTTTTTCCAGAGGCAAGTCCATTACATAGGCCATGTTATTTCTAAAGATGGGGTAGAAGTAGACTTTGACAAGATCAGATCTATTATGGAATGGCCTACTCCAAAGGATGTATCTGATATCAGATCCTTTATGGGATTAAAAGGATATTATAGAAATTTTATAAAAGTATTTTCCAAGATTGGTTGTCCAATAACTGCCCTTCAAAAAAATGGGGTTAAATTCATCTGGACATCAGAATGTGAAGAAATATTTCAGGAACTGAAATACCTTCTGACCCATGCACCTGTGTTGAATATTGCAGACCCTGATACTAAGTTCCTCATATGCACAGATGTCTGCAAGGAAGGACTCGGATGAGTCCTTATGAAAGAAGGACGTGTAGTTTGCTACAAATCCAGAAAATTGAATGAACATGAAATCAATTATGTGACCCATGATCTAGAGTTGGCTTCCATAGTGCATGCTTTAAAAATGTGGAGGCATTACCTCCTAAGTAGGAGATTTATACTTATGACAGACCACTGTGGGTTCAGGCACCTGTTTGATCAACTGAAGCTCAATGCTAGAAAAGCTAGGTGGATGGCTCTCGTTAGTGAGTTTGCTTTAGAAATAAAACATATCAAAGGAAAGGAAAATATGGTGGAAGATTCCCTTAGTAGAAGTATGAAAATGATTCGCCTGGCAGCGGTGAGAACCTGTGAAATAGATGTTAGGGAAAGAGTCAGGAATGCACAAGAAGCAAACTCATTCTTCAAGACCATGTCATCGTATCTAAAACAAGAACCCACAGGGATAAAGTATGAAGGCTATCAGATGTTGGACAAAGGTTTTTTGATTTACATAATCACATTGTATATTCCAAGTTGTGACGACTTGAAGAGGTTAATAATGGACGAACTTCACAAGAGACCATACACTGGTCATCCAGGTTATCAGAAAATGATTACGGCCACTAGAAAACAATTCTATTGGCCTGGATTGAAAAAGGACATAGCTGAATATTGAGCTAAATGTCCAAAGTGCCAGCAAGTTAAGGCAGAACACCGGCACCCAACAAGGTTGTTGCAACCTCTACCAATTCCATAATGGAAATGGGAGACCATCTCCATGGATTTCATCACTGGATTACCAAAATAGTCCAAACATAATGATGCCATCATGGTAGTGGTGGACAAGTTGAGCAAGTTCGCTCACTCCATTCCGGTCTAATCAATTTGCAAGGAAATACACATTGCTAACATCTTCATGAAGGAGATATTCAGACTACATGGCACGCCTAGGGAGATTGTATCTAGTAGAGACATGAAATTCACTTCAATCTTTTGGAAATCATTGATGGCTAGTTTTGAGACCAAGTTGTTTTTTAGCACAGCCTATCACCCTCAAACTAATGGAAAGATAGAAAGAGTAAACCAGATATTAGAAGACATGCTAAGAATGCATGTAGTGCATTAGCCTAAGAAGTGGGAGGACTACATGCCACTGGTAGAATTTTCCTACAACAACAGTTATCAAGAGGCACTGAAGATGAGCCCTTTTGAAGCCCTCCATGGTGGACAGTGAAATATTCTAGTTAGCTAGAGTAATCCAGTGGATAGAATCACAATCGGACCTGACATGCTGAAATAAATGGAACAACAAGTGATTCAGATAAAGAAAAATCTGAAAATGGCTCAGGATAGATAGAAAAGTTACACTGACAGGAAGAGAACTCCCCGAGAGTTCAAGACAGGAGACCATGTCTATCTCAAAGTTAGGCCCAGGAAGAGTTCCCTGAGAATGGGACCTTGTGCCAAGATTGCACCTTGGTATTGTGGACCCTTTGAGGTCTTAGATAGAGTGGGATATGTAGCCTATAGTCTAGCACTCCCTCCCACAATAAAGACAGATAATGTTTTTCATGTTTCATTATTGAAGAAATATTTACATGATTCTAATCATATAATTGACTGGTTTGTGGTCCACGTGGAGCCCGAGGGATAATTCCTGCCAGAACCTCAATGCATACTAGAAAGGAAGGAAACCCCACTCAGGAACTGAACCATTACACAGGTCAAGGTGTAGTGGAAACACTTTGTCCCATATGAGGCTACATGGGAATTGGAGGATGCCATAAGTTCGTAAATATAACACCCTTTTCCCCTCGAGAATCTGAGGGAATTGTAACACCCTTTTCCCCCCAGTTCGTAAATATAACTATAATGGCCAAGAGACTATGGAAAACTCAACATGTGTGAATGTTTGAATTGATGGACCTTTGTATAAAAGGTCAATGAATGCAAATTTTTTTATTTACTAGAAATGGAAAAGTGTTGCATGACTGCTAGAAGGGGGTGTACTAAGAAAGACCATGAAATATATGAAAATAGATGGTGAAGGGGACCTGGAATGGTTGCGTTAACCTTCACCAAACCATTACCTTACCAGATTTAATTTCTCAAGACCAAAACAATCCTCTGACCCATAAATGAATTACAGTCGGGCTGGTAGGTGGGAAGACCTCCTCAAGAGTTAATGAGGATATGCGGAAAAGAACCCATCTATAAGGCTTCCAGACCTGACCATGGGCTAGGAATTTGAGCCACACACAAACTTGTTGAAAGAGGCAAGAAAGGAAGGTGTGCTAGGTAGAGGGAGACCTGCAAAGAGTGTAGAGAGGAGAGGTAAATATCTCGAGTTCAAGGAAGAACTGGAAAAATAAGCATTCTGGTCATCGGAAATGGATGAGAAGGTTATGATACAAGTTGATAAACGAGGTTGGTCCTCCTTTCTTGGTATCTTGTAAACCATTGCCAAGATCCTGCGGGAGGAGGAGAGTAACCTTCGTCCCTACTATTGTTGAGCTGGAAGAAAATATTATGGTGCAGAGCATCATGGTCTAGCTTAGGGGTGGCTAGTGGTAAATCCATTTGGAGTGACTGAACTTATGGTTGGGTGGAAAAGGGCACCCCTTTCAACAATCGCTTCATGTTAACTAGTTCTGATAAGTATTTTCCATGCTTTATGTATTGAACTGGAATAATGGATGAATGCTTATATTTATACATAAGTGTATTTATAAATGACTCCTGTGTGGAATGGTCATGGTATGCGTATGCCTCCTTCTCTTTGTAAACTTACACTATTGACCAATAGTCAGTATGCCCAGCTTAGCTCCCGAGGCTTCCTTGAACATGATCTTGTAAGATATCTGAGATAGGAGATACTGGGACAACCTGAACCTATCCATATGAAGAGGATTCCTTTTTCGGACCCCATGTCATGCGACTGGATTTTCGGATCCAAGTCCTTAACCATTTCATGGTAAAATTTTAGGAATTATAGCGAGAGTGGAAGCCTTGAAGGGGATATCTCTCGGGTTGGATGACCTGTGGATGAGATCTATTCCAAAGGACCCATATGACCAATGACATGAACCTTGGGCTAGGACTAAGGAAAATATGCTCCCTTGGCTTCGGAGCTCCGGAAGTCCGGGACTTTAGAGTAAGCCCGACCTTACTAGACTTACGAGGATCGAAGGTAACTAGTATATTCGATCTCCCATGAGGTTGATCAGTGATAGCTGGTTCCCTAGGTGGTTGGGTGAACCTATCTTGAAAATTAAACGAAGGCCTGAAACCCCGAAGATCAGAGCTGTGGAGGACCCATTACCATAGATTAGGGGATCCCTCGGATCCTTTCCCAACCGTCAATATATATATATAGATATATATATATATATATATATATCGGGGACGCATGGCGCTAATCTCTCTAATTCAGAGATTGAATGCTTTGGAAGGTAAGAGGAGTCTACATAGTAATTCTCCCGAATGTCCAACCCCCGAGGTAAACAGGACCGTAGATCTATAAATCCATGTGATTGGATATAGACCGTCAGATCTGAGGCATGTCGAAGGACGATCAGACTAGAGCAAAGAGATGTAGTGACATCATCCATGGTGACATGGATTCATACCTAACGAACCACGAGTCACCTGGATTTATGCACATAACCTACCCCATAAGGCCCTTGGATATTGACACACATCATCCTGGGTGAGGGCATGTGTCTCCTCTGACCCAACTACATGTCAACCCCTGGTATGTGCCTACCTAGCCAACATGGTTTGTGAAGGGACTGGGACTTCGAGAGTCCCAAACTTTGGAACTCTGGAGGATTTGGAGCATAGTATCATAGAGGGTCGAAACAAGACCTGAAGCTTGAATCAACAGAGTATATCTGAACTGTCCAGTGGAAAGGACAGGTGTCATCATCTTTCGCACTCTCTGTAGCAGAAGTACTCCGGAAGAGTTTAAGAATGGAAGGTCGAAAACTCTTGAAGCTAGAGACCCGAAGTCAATCTCATTCATTGGTTGTAACAAGAGTATGGACTGTCGATTCGACTCGTGTCTCTTTGGGAGTCCAGAGACCAGTGGAATCGGAGTCAGGTGAGTCAAGAACACTCGAAGTCTGAAGTTTCGACGCGCACAAGGAACCTATTGATTCATACTCAGGTGGAGGTCCCGTGGCCTCGACCAATGAACACCCGAGGAACTTGGGAGAGGCATATATTTTGGTTCTGAGCTAGGTTCTAAGCGTGGTGACCGAGACCATAAAGCCTTGGACAAGAAGAATGGTATTTGAGACCTGAATGGAGGTCTTGAGTTCTTAAGAAGAACAAAATTTCGACGCCCCACTATGGGTGTGTTACAAGTGACTAGTACAGCTACTCTCTTAACAAGGATTATAAATTTCAAAGAGTATCTCCAAAAATACTTAGAAAATGATGAGGTTTTATTCAAAGAAGCTATTGGTACCTTTTCTACAAATATTTTAATTTTCAATGATGTTCATCAAAGGGAAAAAAATCTTCCTTCTAAATCTCTAATAAAACAAATAAATGCAAGTTGGCTAAAGAGGATCAAATGTTTACAAGAAATGCTTGTTGATGGTGACATCATAAATTCAAAAAGAGGTGATCTATTCGTAAATCTTGTTGAATTAACCAACGAATTGGAGAGGCCACACCTGATCATGGACTCAATGTTTCTTTCAAGGGATCAGCTATAAGAATAGTTGGAAGCCCTTAAAATTTCATGGGAAAGTGAATTTAATGACTTAGTTGAATATTCAAAAGAATAAGTGGAGAAGTGGTTTCTTCGGTACGTGAAAAAAAATGAAGACATTGAAAATACACTACACCATATAAGATGAGATTTTAAAGATATAGAAAATAAATTGTTTGACATCAATATCAAGAAAGAAATAACGGTTTCTCCCATGTGGGAGTACATTGAACAATGGTTAACAAATTCCTTGGTTAAAATAATTGAACTGGATCAGCAAGAAAAACTTGATATCTTTAAAACACCCCTAGTTGAGCAACCTATAAGAGAAATTTCAACAAGCAAATAAAATATCTCTAGATTTTCCATCATAGTAAGTAAAGTAGTCATTTCATTAAGTCTTTTCATAGTAAGTAAAGTAGTCATATTCATTAAGCTCTTTCTTAGTTAGCAAGATTCATCCTTTTAAGCTGATTTCAAAAACCAAAGGTAGAACTGGACCATGGTGAAAACTAAAGGTAGAATCCGAATTGTGTCTTCTTTGCTTCTTCCAGGTATTTCTATTTATTATTTGGTCCATGAGAGCCCCATCCCATTCCATTTAGGATGAATTCATTTACTTTTATGAATATTACAAAAAAAAAATTAAAAGACATTTGTATAGTTTTTAGGTTCCCAAGAGAAATATTCGAGGCACATGTCTAGTGATTTCTCTAACTTTGAGATTAAAGCATGAGATTTCAAGAGTCTATCTATCAAACCATTTTTTAGTTATAAATGCAAAAGCATGTCAAGTTCTCTAGAAATTTGGCCAGTGTTTCTTATTCTATCCAATGATATGTTCTTCTTTGATTATGCTATTATGGAAATGGAGTCCTCTAAATATTTATCATTTTAATGGTTTACAGTCTTGTACAATATTGTGAATAGTCATTTCTAAATATGCCTAGTCTTGTCTCAAGTATCTTTATATATGAATATCTATTTTCTTTTAAAGTCTAGTCTTTCATTACATTCCTTGTAAAATTTTATTTTAATTAAAGAGGAGTACCACCTCTCTAAAAACACAGGAGGATTCGTCCTCATGATGTTATCTTTAAGACCTTGAACAGTCTTTTGGATCAATATTTTTGGCAACCCTATTGGGGACAAACAAAATGTTGGTTTGTGGACCAAGAAAATTGAATGACTCAAATAAATCCCAACCAACCTCAAATATTAGTTGGACTTCAAGATCAAATAGTCATACTTAATCAAGTGTACAACTTGGTTCTTTCTATGGTAATAAATCAAGTAGAAATCGAAAGTACCTGGTAATTCTTGGCACAGCAAGAATAGATAGTTGAAGCTCAACAACAAAGGCAAATTTGATAAAGTATTCAAGTTGGAATCATACAAAGGACCTTTGAAGAGAAGTACAAAGAAGATTCTTGAAATTCATCAAGAAACTCAAGTCTCCACATCTAAACTTGTGACTGTAGCAACAATGGTCAACCAAGAGGAGGTAAGAAATGAAATTCTTAACAATGAAAGAGGAATAAACTCAAAAAGGAAACCAAGAGAAAGTCCCCTTACTATACAAGGGGAGCAACATCATTTTCCAAATCTCCCTCAAGGAACCCTTTCTATTTTCATAGGATATGGAATTATGGATCCCAAAAAGAATCTAGATCAATTCCTCATTATCTGTGATATTCATTTGATTGAACATGATGGTGTAATGGTGAGAAATTTTCTCCAAAATTTGATAGGTCCAGCTTATGAATGGTACCTCTCACTCCTAACAATTTTTATTAGTTCCTTTGATGATATAGAAGATATGTTCCTGAATAGATATTCTGATCTTGTTGCATACCATACTTTACTCACCCAAATTCACCTCAAAAAAAATGAAAGGATTAGAGATTTCAATTTCTTCTTATTCAATACTTTGAATTGAATCCCAGATGACCAGTGACCTAATGAGCTAGTTATCTTTGGCTTCTATAAAAATTCCATTCCATCCAATGTTAACTATGCAATAAAAGCTTCATAAATAGTGGCATTAGACGAATTAATGAGTAAAACAACCAGGATGGAAGGGAATATCTTGGAAAGTAATGTTGACCTAGATATTATTCTCAGAAGAGTCCAAATACAGATGACAAGATTATGTTTATCATCTCAGGCTCCATATTCATCTAGAGAAATTTAAGAATGAAGTATTGCAAGAGGAATATTTCAAGAACAACCCTTGAATGTAAGAAATATTCATGCTCCTGAATATGATCAAAGGAATCATCAAAATACAAATATAGCACAGTTGAATATAAAAATCCGCCAGATGCAAAATGGAATAAATCACTTAAAAATGAAAGAAAAACTTGTCCCACAACAACTGGATATAAGTTCTTTACAACAAATCCTAGAAATTGAGTTGACAAAAATAAGATAAATGAAGAGCACATATCGAGAGAACCTCGAGTCCCCAATCCAAATGTTGTCATGCTAGAAGAAATAGAAGAAGAAGATTTTACTGAAGAGCCAATGGATGACAAAAATCAAACAGTAGAATCATTAGAAATGGAATAAAGTTCATCATCTCTAGAAATATTTGATGAACAAAAAGATTGTGATTTCACAAAGAAAAAAAATGTTGTTTATACAAGAAATCAAGCAAGAAAGTTCAAGTCCATAAATCAACCGAATTAAGAAAAGGAAAAAATTAATATTCTGGAAACAAAAAAACAACAACAAACTCATCATCTAGTTGAAAATAAATCCAAAAATCCACCTCATATGACTTATAATGTGGTCGATGAACTGAATAATATTATAATCACTCTTTCATTCATGGAGGTAGTTAATATACCTCAAAAAAGAGATAATATTCTAAAAATATTAGGCGATACAAGTTCATCAGGCCCCGAGATAGATGCAATCTTTGTAAGCACTAAACCATAACAAAAAAAATCATACCATCAAGACCAAGAGGGAAATTTCCACCATTCTAAATGTCACTAGAAAATCATGACTTTACATTACATAATTGATTAATTGATAGTGGAACCACTAATAATATTATGCAATTATTAGTTATGGAAGCTTTGGGAATGGAGTGCACAAAGTATTATGAGATGGGAGAAAGCATATATGTCATTGCTTCAAGAAAAGTACTGGATTATGGTGAAATCAAAGACTTTTGTTCCAGGATAATCTTATCACCACACAATACAACAATATTCACTATAATAGTAGTCGATATTCCTCAAGCATATGATGTTTTTCTTTGTCAAGATTGGTGTTCAATGATTGGAGGACACATTATGAATCATGGGAGTCATATGATGCTCCCCAAAAAATATAGAACACTGGTTAGGGTACCATGAGAACAAAGAAGTCCCACTTCATTCAAGAAAAATGGAGCTGAAAAGATGCAAAACTACATTGATGATGGGATCGAAAATTATGTCGTTTTCAATACAGAACAAATCAGTTCTACCAAGAAATTGACGGACAACATTTCTCAAGGATAATGGAAAAAGTCATTTGATGGTTCTTATTCTAAATTTAATGTTGGAGTTGGCATTGTCTTCAAAATCCCTCAATCTTGTATATATCCACATGCAATCAAAATTGAGTTCCCTTGCACAAATAATGAAGCTAAGTACGAGGAACGGATTCAAGAATTGACTTTGGCACTCCAAATGAAAGTAAAAAAATTACCAATGGTTGTAGATTTAGAGTTATTCATCGATCATATAAAAAAGAGGTACAAGATCAAGAAAGAGAAGTTGAAGCATTACATACAACGTTTTTGGGATATTATTGATTCATTCAATTCCTTTAATATCACTTTTGTCCCTAGAGGTGTAACACCCTCGGGCATAAACCCCAAGGCTGAGAAAATGCTACTACGTGGAAAAACACTTCTGTAACACCTTATGCATTCTAATGAACTTCAAACGCTTAATTACAGTTAAACACAGAATTACTACTAGCATTTCAAAGTTAATGGAAATAACAATAAATTCATATGCATAGCAAAATATGTGATAACATTGCAAGAATCACAGGTATGTAATTTATTAAATTACAGAATTACAAAACATAGTGACACTTATCTTTGAAACCGTCACACACCACCAACTGCGTGTAGACCTTCCACGAACCTCCCAGCCTTAGACTGCATTGCTCATCACTTTCAGTAGTAGTTCACCCCCGAGTTGGGACTAAGCTCCACCGGGTAGGGATTCCTAGGCTAGGCAGGGAATACAGGAAGACACACAGTCACGAAATAAGGATTCTCTCTCAGGAAGCACTTATGCCCACTGCCCATAGACTCTCCTTCCCCGCATGCCTGTCCCACCCCAAGATTATACACCTTCTCTATCACCTAGACAATCCTTCGATTGTTAACCTCCCTTGCCTTGGGATTCAGCAACAGACAGGACCGAAAATCTCCAAGCTATGTGGCAGCTACAGGGTTCCTTCCAGAAGCTCTCTCGTTCCTTTGCACACTCTCTCACCTGGAGAGAGTCGCTCACAAGCCATATAACTTGTCCCTTCAACCTCAACCACCTCTCTCATATGGAGAGAGTGTTGTATATGCTGGCCAACAAGCCACACACAGTCAAGCACTGCACGACCACCATAATCAACTGGAACATAGACACGAACACCCAAGGGTGACGACAGATAGACGCAATAACATAGCAAGGCTTAGCAATTACGAAACACTTTGGTTTTCTCGACCAACCATACAATACAGACTCATGGCTCTAGTTTTCATGGATGTGTGACAGGCAATCCACGCAGAGGTTGAACACAGACTCGACGATTTAGACAGAGGGTGTCTCGGCTCCTCCAGAAATCAACACAGGCCTTTCGAGTTTTAGAGTTGTGTGAGGGTATGCTTGCAGAGGTCCGATGGGATTCACGGTTCAGACAGTCAATGGTCGAATGGAGGAGAGACCCTCGCAACACTCGGCGAGAATGGCAGAAGAACCCCCAACATGGCCCAACTCAATAGTTTTAACTGGATGCGCTTGGGTTGACACTTGTCACCCATGAAGCTCATTCCTTCACATTTGGAAGTCATTCTTCCTTCCAAAGAACTTAGGATAAAACATCACATTTCACAAGGCGTTTAAGAATAATATTAAAATATTATTCGCAAGGACTTAAGCCCCTAGGCTTAGCAGCTAGGCTTAACACTTAGCCTCTCTTTCCAACCTTCCAGCCCCCAATCCCTTACCCACTCTATGGAAGCTTAGTTCCCCATCACTCATTCATCATGGTTGGTCTGCACGCAGCGGTGTTTATATTTTTATTAATGTTCTGCATGATTACATATACAGAAGCAAGCTCCTAGCCTTAACACTTAGGCTCTCCAGCCTAATAACACATAAGCCCACCAGCTTATATAAACTTGTCTCACCAGCCTATAAAACATAATTACAATTCATAACGCAAGCTTTATACTTCATAGACATGATTTACAACAGGGCTCGGCCTTGGGGACATTACAATCCCCTCCCCTTATTTTTGCGCTGTCCTCAGTGCAACTTTACATTGTATCTGGAAGATTTCCAAAATCTTCAAAAATATGCAGGTATTATGCCCACATAGCATCCTCATGCTCCCCTGACACATCCTTAGGACCATACCAGGTCCACTGGACCTTTACAAGCTCAATAGATTGATTTCAAAGTTGTTTTATTTTCCTGTCCAATATGCGCACAGGATGCACTTGCAGGACACCTTGTTGCTCCACCTGAATGACATTCCAATCGATTACATGATTAGCATCAGGTATATATATTTCTTAAGTAATGAAATATGAGACACATTATGTACAGTCATGGATGTTGTAATGCAAACATATATGCAATGTATATATATGTATATACAGACAATTTTAATAACATTATAATTGTATACAACATACACAATGTACAATAAATAGAGAATTGTACTTATCTTTTGATTGAGAAGACCTTCCAGCCCTGAGCAGGGCTATGAATCCATCGGGGCAATGGCTTCCCAAGATAGCCATGGTCCACAATCCTTATCCACATGGTCTAGGCCAAGGTACCAGACCTCAACAACACTCCAACCATTCAAACCTTAGCAGCACTCCAACCAACGGTCTCTCATTCCCCACATGCATGTCCCACTCGGGTGTATACACCTTCAAAAGCACAGTCCATCGGTGCTACACCTCCCTTTCCTTGGGATTCAGCAATAGGCCGAACCAGAAGTCTTAGAGCACCATGGCTCGAGGAGTTCCAACTGTCCTCAAAGGTTTTCCAAGAAGCATCTTCCCAAGATACTCTTTATAGTCAACATTTTAACTTTTATCAATATCATCTCATATTCATCAACCACATGCAGTTATCATGAGAGAACATAAAAGAATTCATTTAGGAACTCCAATTAGTTCGAAAGGAAATTCAACTTTTATCCCCAAAACATGACAGTCTTGGTTGTTGCCATATTATGAATGTAGCCATCCTTGTGATTTTCCACAGGCACCAAACTGCATACAATTTTCCTGCAAGACTTCATCTTGCATACTGCCAACAAATTGTCAGTATTTTCTGTACATCATAATTCAATTGAAACATGTTCAAAATATTATGCAGTGATCTTAGAATTTCCTCTACCTAGCAATTCAATCACAATTACCCAACAATTTAATAAACTAGAACGATTCGTCATTCTATTGATATGCATGTTCTCAGTAATATCTGTAAGTTCATTATTTCTTTTTCTGAACAAGAAAATTTTCCTGTAGTCAATGCTCATGTGACTACTTGACTTGCAACTTTCATGTTGCAATGTCTAGGAACTCCTAAAATGTCCTCAGCTTCATGAGTTCACAACATTTCAGTTGTTAGTAACAATTATTTCCATGCAATAATATATATGCATGTACTTACAAAACTCATTCAACTATTACTTTTAATATACAATTCTATCGCTTATTATGCATGAGTGAAATTCTCAATGCATACTTATTTGGTGCACCTTGCATTGAATTACATAATGCTCTTTATCTCAGTCATGTATCTCACCATCCGTGAGTTGGAATTCTAGCCAATGTGTTGACACATTATCCACACACTTCCTATTGTCTTCCCAATTAATTGGATGCCTTCCTTTTCGACCTGAACACTACACCAAGAATATAATTTTGTAGTGTACATTAGCGTTAGCAAAAAGGTTAGAGTCCAAGTTTTATTTAAAGGTAGGAAGCTTTTAGTACCTGTGTGGCTCATAATCTTTCCATATCGATACCTTTTCATATCCAACCATGTCCTGGTCTCATACATGACTAGCTTACTAGCATTCATTCTTATAACAAGTTCTTATCTTTTAATTCTTTGGTTATTACCCCATAACCAAATTAACATGACATTCTACTGTGTCAGTGTGTGCATCTAGAAGCTAAAAAGATTTGAATTAATATATGCCTCCAGCCTTTACCACAACCAGTGGTATGCACTCAATAATATAATCATGCAATTTTATAAAATAACTCTGGCTGAGGAAATTCTTACCTAAATTTCCTTTCAGCAATTATGCAAAAAGTGTAATAAAAACTCATACCTGCATGACTGCCATTAATAATTTTTATACTATCTGAATGTTTGATGGAAGTAGAAGATTTCATGCTTCTTTTATCAAACTTATAATCAACACTTCAACTTTATGTTTCTTCCCTCCTTAAGCAACAACATCATCAATAACACTTGCAACATGCAAGCATTCTTTCCTTGGGCTGACCAAACGAGCCATAACATACTTGCTGCCACAAAATTGCAGCAACTTCTTTCTCCCTATAAAAATTTTTCTTGTTGATCCCAAAAGTATTCAATTCTTCCCGGATTCCTGAATCTTCTTGTGCTCTCCACTGTAATAACTATGCATGATTATTCCTTCCCTGAGCACTTTCGACGCAGTTCCCCCACCTCAGTGGGGTCTATTGACCTCCCAGTCAATGGATCTTCAACTCTCATAGCTAGAGCAGCTCTTCAAGTCCCTACTATAACCTCCATGGAACAAATCCACAGGCCTTGTGCGGAAACTCACCCACGAGAACTAGCGGCGACACAAGTTTCTCCTATGTGGCCACCGACTATGATCACGTACCTATCCAAAAGGTGTTTTGGGATTTAGTGTACCGGCTATTTCGATATGAGTCACCCTCAACTCTCTCTATCCCTGAAATCTGAAACAAGAGTCTAGCGCATGCTAGCTCTTTCCTTAACTTCCACCGGCGTGACCTCTAGCTATGACCTAGGGCCCCAACTTCCAAGAGCTATGGGACTTTACCCTTCATGAACTTCAAGTATTATCTCTCCTCCTTTCTCCTGAGGTCCCAACTCCCAAACCCCATTTGCCTCAGATCAAAGGTCCACAGCTTTCCGGTTCGACAATCCAGATCAATTCCTTGTGAATCGACAATTCACATTTCGGGGTTTCGAAAAATAGTTTCCCCTCTTTTCTTTCGATCTCTAGTTTTCAGAAATCCACATGAGTTATATCCAATGACTCAAAGCTCCTCATAATCCAACAGTGTGGATCCTTTCTCATGAATCGGGACTTCACGGTTCATGAAATTATAAAACAATTCTCTTCCCTTTTTCAACTTCCATCTTCATGAAATTCAAGTGCGTTAGATCTATGGCTGACACTCACCGTGATTCAATGGTCTAGATCTCTCCTCATGAATAAGAAGTTTGCGTTATGGGATTTTTGAGAACAACTTCCTCTGTTCTCCCAAATTTCAATTTTTCGATTTCCCATTGAAAGGAATCAATGGTCTAATCTTCCTTGAGATCGACAGTTCAATACCTTCCCTGAGATTTTGAATGTTGAATGACTCTTAGCGTTATCCTCCTCTCAGTTTCTTTTGATCTAACAACGCATGACTATCGACGCTTCTCCCTCCAAGGATTCCTACCGTCCATTCAGGTTGTCAATGACTTCTTTCCAAAATATTGGTGTCAATTCTTTTGGACTTGACTTCCTCCCTAACTTAAAGGATTTCAAATATTTTGAAGGCTTCGACGGTGCTTTCCCTCCCAAGCTTTGGTTAATGAAATTTTAACTTCACCTTGGTGCACACTTGCGCTGTGCATGTGAACTTGCACTGTTTCTCCCTGAGATTTTAACTTACTTAGTCTCAAAGGGACTCAACCATTCTATGTTTTCCAAAAGACTTTCTAGTGCCCTCCTGGCACCCTCTATGCTCATCTCTTGGAGTCTTTCGAACTTAAAACAAGTTCCCTCTATAAGCATTCCTTGCACTTGATATGCACACTCTACATACAAAAGTTCTACGCTATCTCTTCTGAGCTTCATTTTATGAACTGGAAGCATTAAGTGCCTATTTCATTTATTTGCAGTTTGTGGAAATTCAAATTAGTTCTGGTACTCGTCAACCTTCTACAATACAATGCGCAGACGGCTAGAATTTGTCAGGCCTTCATTTCTTGACAATTCCTTCATCATTCATAAAAAATCCAA
>SNQJ01S0005023.1:110359-141891 GCA_010110895.2 Picea sitchensis
TTCTTAGTCCCCAACCCATGCATCCATGGGTTGTGATCAAACACTAAACTGCTAGGTGCTACAAGGCTCTCCAAACGAAACTTTAGGTTTCGAAATTTCGGGGTTTCGGGATTTCGGGGTTTCGAGTTTTCAGGATTTTGGTCCCAGAGGTTCTCGCACTCACTTCCCTCTCCAACTCTCGACTTCCAATATTCTGACCTCTCTCCCCCTAGGCCCACAACACATATGTCATCAACCAAGGTAGTGAAACAGGGTGTCCTTAAGAAGGTCCACATCACTTTCGGCGACGTCATAGGGTCCCACCACTTTCACTTTTCGTTTCGACCCACTTGCACATGGTACACACCCATGTGTCCACGTCCATTCCAAGTGAAATCCAATAGTTAGACCTCTCTCAAATCTACGGTGCATATCCTTTCAATGTTTCGGGATTTTGGGGTTTCTGGTTTTCGGTAACCAAGAGTTCACGATGTAAGGACTCCAAGTCTATCGTCACTTCAATCCCCGAATTCTAGAAATGATCCAATGGTTCAAGTTCCTCTCCTACGATGTATGGTGTAGATTGTTTTGGGATTTCAGGGTTTTGGGTTTCGGAGGTGTTCACCTCTCCTCGCTTCCCATCTCCCAAAATGTTGATTTCTTCCTGGACAATTAATGGTCCAGATCTCTCTTAGATCGACGATTGTGATCCAATCGTGAATTCACATTTCGTGAATTTTTCATGAACTCACCCTTTGACCATTTCAAGTTACGAGTCAGCGAAAGGTTGATCGCTCTCCATGCATCCTTTCCGATGGACAGTCCTGACGAATTCAGGATTTCATGTATTGCGATTTCCACACTCCTGTGCAACTCCAAAGGGTTTTAAACATGGTGGATGTTCTCCATATTTGACGGTCGTGAGGGTTCTCCTTTCCTCTTGAACATATCCTTTGGCTCCAACACTTCTGGTGTGGATTTCTCTCTCTCCCTATGGCCATATACCACACTGGCTGTAGTTTTATAATACCACTACACCTCCTGAGCTTTGTAACATGGTCAAGTAAGTCATTGACACTCAGAAACATTCTGAGGTATGAAATTAGTCCTCTAGAGACAATTTCTTCTCAAAACCTCAGTCCAAAGACCACTTATCCAGCCCATCTAGGCTCAACATTGAAACTATGCTCTGATACCATACTGTAACGCCAACCCCAAGTCTGGGCCAATGATACTATGTGGAAAAACACTTCTGTAACACCTTATGCATTCTAATGAACTTAAAACGCTTAATTACAGTTAAACACAGAATTACTACTAGCATTTTAGAGTTAATGGAAATAACAATAAATTCATATGCACATCAAAATATGTGATAACATTGCAAGAATCATAGGTATTCAATTTATTAAAATACATAATTACAAAACATAGTGACAGTTATCTTTGAAACTATCACACACCACCAACTACGTGTAGACCTTCCACAAACCTCCCAGCCTTAGACTGCGCTGCTCGTCACTTTCAGCAGTAGGTCACCCCCGAGATGGGACTAAGCTCCGCCGGGTAGGGATTCCTAGGCTAGGCAGGGAATATTGGAAGACACATAATCATGGAAGAAGGATTCTCTCCTAGGAACCACTTATGCCCATTGCCCACAGACTCTCCTTCCCCACATGGTTGTCCCACCCTAGGAGTATACACCTTCTCTGTCACCTAGAAAGTCCTTTGGCTGCTAACCTCCCTTGCCTTGGGCTTCAGCAATAGACTGGACTGGAAATCTCTGAGCTCTGTGGCAGCTACAGGGTTCCTTCCATGAGCTCTCTCCTTCCTCCGTGCACTCTCTCACCTGGAGAGAGTCGCTCACAGGCCAGGAAACCTGTCCCTTCAACCTCAACCACCTCTCTCACCTGGAGAGAATGTTGTATATGCTAGCCAACAAGCCACAAATGGTCAAGCACTGCACGCCCACCACAATCAACTGGAACATAGACACAAACACCCAAGGATGACGACAAACAGACACAATAGCATAGCAAGGCTCAGCAATTACAGAACACTTTGGTTTTCTCAACAAACCATACAGGAAAGATTCACAGCTCTGGTTTTCAGGGATGCGTGACAAGGAATCCACACAGAGGTCGAACACAGACTCGACGGTTTAGACAGAGGGTGTACCGGCTCCTCCAGAAATCAACATAGGCCTTTCAGGTTTCAGAGTTGCGCGAGGGTATGCTTACAGAGGTCCGACAGGATTCACGGTTCAGAAAGTTGACGGTTGAATGGAGGAGAGACCCCCGTAGCAGTTGACGAGAATGGCAGAAGAACCCCCAACATGACCCAACTCAACAGTTTTAACTACATGCGCTTGGGTTGACACTTGTCACCCATGAAGCTTGTTCATTCAAATTTGGAAGTCACTCATCCTTCCAAAGAACTTAGGATAAAACATCACATTTCACAAGGCTTTTTGGAATAATATTAAAATATTATTCCCAAGGACTTAAGCCCCTAGGCTCAACACTTAGCCTCTCTTTCCAACCTTCTATCCCCCAATCCCTTACCCACTCTGTGGAAGCTTATTTCCCCATCACTCATTCATTGTGGTCGGTCTGCACGCAGCGGTGTTTATATTTTTATTAATGTTTTTCATGATTGCATATACATAAGAAGGCTCTCGGCCTTAACACTTAGGCTCTCTGGCCTAATAACACATAAGCCCACCAGCTTATATAAACTTGGCTCACCAGCCTATAAAACATAATTACAATTCATAATGCAAGCTTTATNCTCCTTCCTCCGTGCACTCTCTCACCTGGAGAGAGTCGCTCACAGGCCAGGAAACCTGTCCCTTCAACCTCAACCACCTCTCTCACCTGGAGAGAATGTTGTATATGCTAGCCAACAAGCCACAAATGGTCAAGCACTGCACGCCCACCACAATCAACTGGAACATAGACACAAACACCCAAGGATGACGACAAACAGACACAATAGCATAGCAAGGCTCAGCAATTACAGAACACTTTGGTTTTCTCAACAAACCATACAGGAAAGATTCACAGCTCTGGTTTTCAGGGATGCGTGACAAGGAATCCACACAGAGGTCGAACACAGACTCGACGGTTTAGACAGAGGGTGTACCGGCTCCTCCAGAAATCAACATAGGCCTTTCAGGTTTCAGAGTTGCGCGAGGGTATGCTTACAGAGGTCCGACAGGATTCACGGTTCAGAAAGTTGACGGTTGAATGGAGGAGAGACCCCCGTAGCAGTTGACGAGAATGGCAGAAGAACCCCCAACATGACCCAACTCAACAGTTTTAACTACATGCGCTTGGGTTGACACTTGTCACCCATGAAGCTTGTTCATTCAAATTTGGAAGTCACTCATCCTTCCAAAGAACTTAGGATAAAACATCACATTTCACAAGGCTTTTTGGAATAATATTAAAATATTATTCCCAAGGACTTAAGCCCCTAGGCTCAACACTTAGCCTCTCTTTCCAACCTTCTATCCCCCAATCCCTTACCCACTCTGTGGAAGCTTATTTCCCCATCACTCATTCATTGTGGTCGGTCTGCACGCAGCGGTGTTTATATTTTTATTAATGTTTTTCATGATTGCATATACATAAGAAGGCTCTCGGCCTTAACACTTAGGCTCTCTGGCCTAATAACACATAAGCCCACCAGCTTATATAAACTTGGCTCACCAGCCTATAAAACATAATTACAATTCATAATGCAAGCTTTATACTTCATAGACATGATTTACAATAGGGCTCGTCCTTGGGGACATTACATGAGGGAAGAATAAAAAAGAAGATTCATTAGGAGTTGTGGCCTCTCTCTTAATCCAAATGATTCTCAAACAACTAATACCTTTCATGTCAGAATGGTTTTTCGTCCATCAACACAAGAAAATAAATATCATTGGCAAGTGTTTGAAAATTATGAGCATTTCGCATGTTTTCTCACAGATTTGGGACCAACATCATGTGATGTTCCAAATCAAAGACAAAACAATCAAGAAGAGATCAATGATCAAAATGTTAATTTTATGGGACAAAGTATCACAAGGATATTTCTTAATGCACTGTAAAATCTCCCTAGGATTATCCTAGTAATCCTAGAGATAAAGAAGGCTAGACTTCTTATGGTTTTCCTAGATGTAGATATAAACACATAGATTCATAATTATTCTAAAGAATGGTCAAGTTTGCATACCTATGTTGAGGTGGTCCTTCATATCTCTTGGTTGTTGCAATCCTAAAACTCCATCTCCAAGCTCCACAACCTGCTTCATGTATACAAAAGATAAGAAAAACCCTTCTACCTTTCTACTTAGGATTAGAATCATAGATATAACTTACTTCTAATCAGATATATAAAGGAGTGAATCATATTTAAACATTTTCATAACAGAATAGAAATGATAAATGGGAAAACCAAATGATCTAATAATAAATGTAAGAGTAATACATGAAAAAATACCTTAGTTGTCGATTCTTCCTCACTTAACCTCTTTGTTTCTTTCTCCTCCTTTATTTCCTTGGTCAGGATAGGATTCATTGACTTCTGATTGTGGTAGATGAAACAGGTACCTCTATAGTTAGAAAACATAATATTACTCTGAATTCTTCCTCCATCTTTTCCAAGGCTTTCCTTTATTATATAGCTCTTGGAGGAGGCTTTGGAGAGGCTTATAGATATTCTAGAGACCACTAGAGACTCGAATGATGTGATTTCCTAGGCCCTTGACAAAAATATCCAACTCATCCCTTGTTTATCATCTCATAACTTCTAGATTCTAGAAATTTTTCAGCACCTCGCTTGTTGAGATACTAGTGACTAGTGAGGCCACCCTCGCTTGTTGTCTACTAGGAGTCCAACGAGGATCTCCAAAAATGGGATAAAACTTAGGAAACATATGTATTCTAGATTCCATCATCGTGTGGATTCCTCTCTGGCCTATAAGGTGGAAATTAAGTCTATAATATATGCCCCCTAAAGTGTGAGGTCAGGAAAGGAATCGTTGGTCGAAATACATTACAATAAAATAGTTCCAATGTGAGGCAGCACGAGGAGAAAGAAAAAGAGTGTTGGAAGTCAAAAGAGTCATGTAATAAAACACCAAGGATGAGAGTAAAATAGACCATCCCCTAGGTAGACATACCCAGACTCTGAATGAGCATGGATTCAAAACAATACAGTATGGATCCATGATATGAAATGCTACACCATGTCCACAAAATAACACACAGTGGATCCATGCCATCAATAAGATTGTAGCCACGAGAAAATACAATGTGGATCTATGTCATGAAATCAATCATAGCCACCATCAAATACAATGTGGATCTATGTTACAATATATAGATATTAGGAAGACAATGAGCATTGAGGAGATTGTCGCCGAAGTCTTCAAAGTACTCATATACAAGTGATATACTCTATCGTAACTTGGGAGCGGATGATGTAAAAGAAGGATATAGCCCCAACTCAAGGTATTTGTCCCAAACCCTGATGGTACGAATCTACAACATGTGAATAGATGATTTCATGTCGAGTGTTGGCAGAGCGGAAGACCCAGGGTTCAACACTTCAACAACACACCAACAAAACCCTAACTATCAGCCCTTTCGGCAACACCTGCGAAGCAGATGAAGTCTCATCTGAGGTAGAGGCGGGGGGGTTATAGGAATAAAGTGTCATTAACCTAGCTGGGACACAGATCTATGATCACAATACTTAACAAAGCACTTAGCAATGAACATTCATTAGTCTTTGACCCTTATTCACATCGTAGGTAAACACCCAAATTACAAAACATCACAATATTCATCAAGGTCTAAGAATATCTAACCATTCAACACATAGCATCAAATAGATCTAGCATTCATTCATGTTATTAAGAACTAAGATACTATATCATATGCATCTTAAATACATAAATATTACAATACTAAGCATAAATAACATCAATAACATATAAACCACATCGCACAAAGAAACCATAACACAAGATATACATGGTTCACCCCCAGCATGGGACTACATCCACCAAATCTTCTCTTTTATTAGCTTCTTCCAATATTATTACATGTACAGAGCCACAAACCCAACTCTGCATAGGACAGGATATCTGCATGCACCTCGCTAGATCCTCCTTTCCTGAGTTAGGTTCAAGCACCAAGCCCTTACACAGTCTGTGCACAAAGCACTTACAAAACACTTGCACTTAGCTCTGTAAGCCTTAAAAAATATTCTTTCACATAGCTAACATTAGCACAAAGCCATCGATCTTCGAGGTCTACTTCTTACATCGCCTAGATACTTATTTATACATTACAAATGAGGCCTAAGCATGGGTACACCCATGGGACAACATCCCATACCCATTACATAAACCCTAAAACCAAAAATCCCACAAAAGGGGGAGAGATCCCATGATCTCCACTTCGCCTGGGTGCTCTATCGAAGTCCCATAAATGGTCAAACACGACCAAGGTTCTCCAAAACTTGGTTAAGTGCCAACAGGCCTCCAATACTCACCTGTGACTAGTCCCGAGTCACTCTAATCTGGGAAATTATGCTTCGAAGGCCTCGAGCTTGGCTCGAGCTTCCTCAACTTGTTGTTTCTCTAGGGCCTCCTACTCGATGAAATCCTAAATGAATTTCTTGGCAACAGGTCCTTCCAAGTGCTATTCCACTATGGTGACCACTTGTTCCAGCTGTGCACCTCATCCCTCGAATTCTTCAAAAATTGTTCAGGCTTCATCCTGTACTGGTTGGAGTCTCTAGGTCACTTCCATGAAACTACTTTGGATAGCATGGACTTGCTATTGAACTATGTGTTGTTCCTGTGACCTTTTCATCTTCTCAACCACTGAAAGAAGTTTCAGCTACGCTTGCACTATTAATGCTTGTTTCTTCGCCTCTTGGAGTTGTGACTCGAATGTCCTTAGTTCTGAGTCCTTTGCAAGGTGCTCATAGGGTTTTTCACTTTTATTGCTTAGTTTCTTGCATTATAAGGCCAATGCCTTGATTCTTTCGAATGTGCTCCTGGAAATTTATTCCCTCTGATCTCGCACTTCTTGCGGAGTTCTCGACATTGTTTTCAATTCCAGTTTTTCCACTCTTTCTTGGAGCTGTTGAATGGGTTCAATGAGCTTCCTCACTTGCTTCTCAGTTGTCTCTTCTTCCATCGGTGCCAATCCTTCCATGGAGAAAATTTCTTGAGTTATTGCTTCTCTAACGCCAATATGATCTGCGAGCAGTTGTTCTTTTTCTTTCTGGATCTTCTCTCTGTCCTCTTAAAAATTCACTCAGAGGTCATCTTTCTCTTGCTGCCTAACCCGACGTTGCTCTAGTTCTTCCTCCTTTGCTTGTTTCAGAGCCTCTATGGCCTGTTCTTTTTCTTCCTGTACACGACGAAAGTGAGCCTCTATCACATCTGCTAATATGCGTAGTTGGGTAGGCTCATCTCCTACTTCTATACCTTCTAATGACGATGGCGCAGTATACATTGTGAGGTTCTAATAGAGGGCTTGTTGTACCCATTTCAACTTTTCTTCGATCCGGTTATACATTGTCTCATGTTTGGCTTCACTTCGCTACAAAATATCTTATGAATTATCTGCTACAACGGCGATGATGAGGTCAATATCATCCACAGTGAGCACAGTCTGTAGCTGGGTCTTATTGGCTTGTGACTTATTTCGCACAGAGGGTTTCTTTGGAGAAACATTTATTTTCTTTGATGCCTCGGCCTCTGTAAGGGGATCTTTAGGTGGTGTCACTTCACCATGTTCTTGTTTGTATTCTTCATCTTCCTCCTCTTGTCTTACTTCATCACCTCCTCCTCCTTCAAGTGAATCAGGCGCAGTTTCCTCCAATGTGTTGTTTAGTTCCTGCACCTCTTCCTTCTTTTTCTTCTTGCTACTGCTGGGTCCATCATACTCTTCCCAGATGACTACAAGAAATCCAATGAGGCTGGGTTCGAAGAGTTTTGTCTGTTAGACTGGTACAAGGAATTTTGTTGGCCATTCCTTGGTTATTTCCTCCATATCTTCCTCGGTGAGTTTGTAATAGGATTGGAGCTCTTCCTTGTGTTCATCCCTGTGTGCAGTGATGTAATGAACTGTCTGTATGCGCGGAACTTTGTTATTGGCTTGAACCTATGGAGTGTATTCGGTGTCATGCGAGGGAAGGATTCAATGGCCCTCTTCAGCTAAAAGTAATAGGTGTGGAATACCACATTGGACTACCATTGCTTCGCCATGTCACTCGAATACCATAGGGTAGTGAACCTTGCGGCCAATGGTTCGGATGGCTTGAATTTAGGGAAGGTCTCTCCCTTCGGCATATCCCGAGTGACAAAGGCAATGAGGATCAACAACTAGCTGAAGTGAAACTTGTAGCCCTGGTCTTGCGCTTCGCGGAAATCTTGCTCCAACTGGTTGACGAGGTAGCTCACCCAGTTCATCTACATCCCTTCAACGCACTTTCCTGCGACGTCGACGATGAACCCCATGACCTATGTTGGTCTATTCTTCTTGATGAGCTTTCCTGCTATCAACTGACAAGCTAGGTGCACTGCACCATTTTGGATGGAGGCTACCTTATAGCCCCGCTTCCCATTCTCTACATCGTCATAGGTGTCCTTTATTCGCCGCACCAAGGAGTGATCTACAACCTTCCTTGGGTAAAAATCCTGAGGGTTCAGTCCTTCCATGCTCAATCTAGTGATCTGGTGGATCATCATTGGATCTATAGTGATGCACCTATCCAACCACAGGTAATTTCCATGGTAGCATGACAGGAGGATTTTAACGCACGCATTAACCTCCTAATGTCTTCCGAAGTGTGGTATCTTCATCACATTAAGGATTGTTGACCTCACGATGTCCATGGTCTATGAATTGGAGACTATATTCAGCTTCTTCCCCATTTTCTTTGTCAAGTACTTATGTGGTGCGAGCATTCCATAATTCTTGCGGTCTCCTAAGTTGAAATCACTTATCTTGAGCATCAAAATCTGTCCCAACTACGGTCCAACTGCGTGTATCCGCTTCGAGAGGTACACAATGATCAGTGTATATTCGAAGTCTCTTAGGACATTGTCACAACTAACTGCACCAACTAGAGATGGTATATAGTCAGGCAAGACTGAAGGGATGAGCTTCGCATTCGCCAGGTCATCGCGGTGCTTAATTATTTTCTTTGTCACATTTCGGGATGGCCCAGATCAACGTGCAGCCAACGAGGATGCTTGCAATCCTCTCGTCGATGAGGCATGTACTCATGTAGATATGAACTTCTCAACCATGAGGTCTATTAGGATCTCCTCCATAGACTTCTCTACTGCACTACATTCGCTTGATATCTCGGGTAGGCCGACAAACACTTAAGGTAGGAAGATCGGGTAGTGAGGTCTCAATAAGCACAATGCGATAGAAATCATTTCTCTCTGGGCTCAGATAATCACAATTTGAAAAAGTTTCCCCGATAAGACATTTGACAGATTAAGTAGACAATGTCATAACAAATTCCTCCAATTTGCAAGAATGCCTCAATCAATATGATTCCATCCATTATGGTGTGGTCCCAGCGGTCCAATGGCGATATTTCTGGAAATAACTGTGTTTCTATCCATTATGGAGCATTGTTCTAACGGTTGGGACACCTCCAATGGTTATATTACTTCGTTGTGGCGAAGTGTCAGTCTCCATTGTTCTGCTATTCCGGTGAGGTTCAAGTTCTGCAAGCCTTTTTTCTGCGAAGTCCTCTCTGGAGCCTCCTACAATTTTTCTAGCTTTTCTTTCTTCTTACTAAGATTTCGTGATTTCTTTCCTATGATCTACGTCTCTGGATTCCTCTTTTCATTCTTGTTCTTATCTTCTCTTAGCATAGTAACTTCGCACTGCTGAGGGTCTTTCACAGGGTTCGAGCGCAATACTTCTTCTCTTATTGTTTCTAGAGTATGTGCACTACTCTCCTCCATGGATCGGTTCTTTAAGCCTTCTTGCATTCTTTCAACTTCGCCATCCAAGTCTCTGGCCCTCATTTGCTTCGACTTGTCATCTTGTTCTTCTATTAAGCACGTTATTCTCCTAGCCATGAAATCCCTTAATTCTTCCTTTTTCTATTCTATATCTTCCTCTTTTTCTTTCCTTTGGATTTAATCTCTCTCAATCCAAGTCCTTCCTACCAAAAGTTAAAAAGGAGCGTTGTTCTCAACAAACTTAATGACCTTGAATTATTATTATGTTGATGTTCCATGAGCACTCATAAGTACATGAGTAAGTCTTCCACATAAGGTTATCATCGTTCCTTTAAACAATCCTATTCCTCCCAATGAAGGAATCATAGCAGGCTTTCCCAAAATTTCCCAAGTACTTTCTGGCATAATGTTCACCTATGTTTTTGCATCCAATACACAGTTTATGTTGAAATCTCCTATTCTTGTTCCTATGCACTCCTTCTCTTTTAAGATCTCTGGTAAACTGATGTCTCTATGATCATTCAATGTTTCTTTCATTTGCAATAATATAGCCTCTGATTCTTTCTGGTTCTTTATCATATTCTTAGTCTCTTGACCTTCCTCATGGTTTTCTTGTCTAATGTTCATATTCTCAAATTTAGCAATCATTATAGGGAAATCCAAAAATTCATGTCAAATAGCTTTACAACAAAGGAAAATAGGACCTCTACCAGGGAATTCCTTAGCAAGATGTCCCAGTCTTCTGCAAATATAACAAAGAGTCAATCCTCTCTTTCTCTTAAATGATCCCCAACCTTTCCTGTATTCTGCACTAGGATCACAGTGATGGTCCTGCAAAAAATTCTTTCTAGGATCCTGCATCCACTTGTTACTCCAAAAATTCTTTCTATGCATAGGAATAACATATCTTTCACTATTTCTATCAGGTCTATTCATATCACGTCTTATTTCTTCTAGTTGTGCCCTAGTTTTCAAACTAGAACAAAATCTATCAAACATACCTAGATCCATTCTTTCGAAAAAAAAAATTCCACTTATCTTACCTTTATAAGAGCACAAAGATTTAATATCTTACCTCTTTTCTTCAAATCAGATTTCTCTTCTTAGCATAGAGATTCACAAGTCAAGTAGAGTACTGCACACTAGAGAAACAAATCTATTCACAGAGCTTTCTCTTTTCTTCAGTTCCCAACAATCACAGTTTCAAGTCTCGACAACAGAACCATTTGTTAGCATAGGGGCAGACCCAGGGTTCAACGCTTCAACAACGCACAACAAAACCCTAAATACCAGCCTGTTGGCATAGGGGAAAACTCAGGGTTCATCTCTAATAGTGCACCAACAAGCCCTAACTATTGGCCCTTTCAAAAACACCTGAGAAGAAGATGCAGTCTCACCTGAAGTAGCAATAGGGGGTTGCAAGACACATGTGTCTACAACCAGAGGAAATGCAAGTGGATCCTAGGCGACAACACACCAAGATCTAACTACTCTCTACCAAGAACAAGCCTACTTCGCATAGTTATATATCAGATCTAACATAATAATGCATAAACATAATAACAAAGGCAAATAACACAATATCAACCACACAAAACAAGAAGATATATGTGGTTCACCCTCTCCCTAGGGCTACGTCCAAAAAAATGCATTTCTTGATATTATATGAAAGCATAAAGTTCTGATCTGTGCTCTTATCTTGCAAATCTCTCTCTCTCTCTCTTCTTCTCTCCCCTCCCTATGCACCCAGCTGGAGGGTTGATCTTCACACCCAGCTAAATATCTTACAATACCAGAAGCCTCTCACACTTAACACTTCTCTCTCTCTCTCTCTCTCTCTCTCNCATAGGTCCTCTAGACCTTTATTTATACATTACAACAGCTCACCGACAACCTTAGGTCTAAACCTAGGTGTCAAAACCCTAAATACCAAAACCCTAGGTCAACTTGACCTGCATTTTCTGGGCTTCATCATCCTGTCTTTCCTTCCTTCCCACGAAGTTCTACAAAGAATCCATTGGTGGATTTTTCCACTTGCTAATTTGTCCTTGATCCATCTTCCTTGTTGATCTATTCTCCATGATTCTCTTGTCCAATGGCTCGCTCTCTCGTACTTCTCTCCATCTTTTCTTCTTCTGTGGCCACTTCGCACCAATCTCAGTCCATGCATCTTCCGCCTAGTTAGCACTTCATCTTTTCTCTTCCTTTTTCTTCACTTTCTTCCTTAATCCATACCCAAGGGCCAACATGCCCCCAACATTCACATGTGATTTGTCCCGAGGAAATTCAGATCTGAACCTTCTGTTTCTCTTTGACTTCAGACTGCACGGGGCAGTCTGTACTTTCTTCTCTATCCTTTCCCACTATTTGCAGACTGTCTTTTCTATGTTTGGTACTCTAATCTTACTGAGAGTTGTAAGGCAGCGGGTTGTCATAGTGCAACTTAAACCGGCTCCCGTTCACCAAACCTCCCTTCCAATCCCCATTCAAAGTCTTTAACTGCGTATCTCCTCCTTCTGTGACATAGGCAACCTCATAAGGCCCCAGCCAATGTGTTATGAACTTTCCTAGATGCTTCCTGAACTTACTGTCGTATACCAATACTAGATCTCCTTTCTTAAAGGCTTTATTTTTTATGTGTCTGTCATGGTATGCCCTTTCTCTTTCCATCTACACATGCTAATGGAATCCTGCAATAAACTTGTCTTCCTCTAGTTCAACCAACTGTGCGAACCTCTCTTGAACATCGTCAGTGTCATCCATATCTGTAAATGTTGCAATTCTCATACTAGGAACCAAATATTCCATGGGTACAACTACTTCTAGGCCATAGACTAACTTAAAGGGGATCTGGATTATTAGCTTCTTGCAAGTGGTTCTATAGGCCCATAACACTGCTGGTAATATGAAGTCCCATTCATCCTTGTTCACACTGCAAATCTTCATCAGCAATGTCTCCAAGATCTTATTGAATGCTTCAACTTTCCCATTCTCTTTTGGATGGTAGGGCATGCTCTTCTGCTGATGAACTACAAATTCCTCAATCAAGGATTCAATCGTCTTATTAATAACATGTGTGCCTTGATTGCTCATAAGGATATTTGGGTATCCAAACCTGGTTTTGATGTCATCAAATATGAAGCACACATTTGTAGTTGCACTACAATCCTTGACTTCTCTAGCTTCTGTCCATCTGGTCAAGTACTTTGTCACAGTAATTATGTACCTTTCTCATGTGTGCTTCCCTGGTGGGTTTATAGGTCCCACGAAATCAATGGACCATTTCTCAAATTCCTGTAAGTTTAGCTGGGGTGCTAAGTCATCTCATCTCTTCTGGATGGTTTCCCAACTCGTTGGCATACATTGGAGGATTTGTAGTAATCCTTAGCATCCTTGTGTAAAGTGGGCCACCAGAGGCCAGCTCTAAGAACCTTCTGCGATGTTGCTTCTCCTACGTAGTGTCCTCCTATGATACCTTCATGTGCTTATGCCAGAATTAGTGATCTTTCTTCCTCCATAATGAATCTCCTTAGGATCTTATCTAGTCCCATCTTGTATAGCTATCTAGCTATAAGTGAACAATCGACAGCGTGAACTACAAGTTGTTTCTTCTGAATGAATGTATATTTGTGAGGTGCCATTCCTGTTGACAAGAACTGAACTATCTCGATGAAGTGATCATGGACCTTCATGATGACCAAGAATTGTGCATCTAGTAGTGTATCATTCAAACTAGTAGGATCCTCTCTGTGCTCCAACCTGGACAAGTGGTCAGGTCCTTTGTTCATTCTCCCTGGTTTGACCACAATCTCAAAATCATATTTCTGAAATAGCAGAAGCCATCTGCATATTCTTCCCCCCAACACTGGCTTGTTGACTAGGTACTTCAGTGCAGAGTGATCAGTAAACATCTTAAAGTGTCCTCCCAACAAGTAGTGGAAAAATTTTGGTAGCACATACACCATGGCTAAACCTTCTCTCTCAGTGGTAGTGTAATTGATTTCAGTTGTAGATAGATTCCTGCTAGCAAAGGCTAACAGGTGGTCAATATATCCTACTCCTAGATGTGATAACACTTCTCCTATTGCAATATATGAAGCATCGAAATGAACGTGAAGTTCCTTACTCCAATCAAGGAAAAATAGAATAGGCGCAGTAACCATTTTTTGTTTCAGTGTGTCGAAGCTCTGTTGGCATTATTCTATCCATTGAAACTGACAATATTTTTTCAAAAGATTATCCATGGGTGTTGCAATCAGTGCATAGCCCTTAATGAACTTCCTGTAGTATCCATTATGTCCCAGCGCAGTACGCAATTGTCTGACTAAGGTAGGAGGGGGTAAATCGACAATAATGGAAATCTTATATGGATCTACCAACAATCCCTGCTTACACACAATATGGCCTAGCATCACTCCAAAGGGTGAAAAGAAGATGCATTGCTTTAGGTTCAGGGAAATATGACATTGCATGCACTTATCCAACATTAGTCTTAAACATTCAATGTGATTTTGCAATAAGCTAAAAGCAGTCCAATCATCAAAATATGCTTTTAGAAATTTATGTAAAAACTCCTCGAATGCTTCGACCACCACCCTAGAAAAGATGGTTGGAGAATTATTCAATCCAAACGGCATCATTGTGTACTGGTAGGATCCCCATTCTGTTGCAAAGGTGGTCTTATGGTGATCTTCCTTGGCAATCCTGATATGATGATATCCTGAAAAGCCAGTTGTGAAGGAGTAGACCTCTTGTACTCCCACATTGTCTTACACTTCATTAGTAAATGGTGTAGGAAATGGGTCATGTAAACATGCATCATTCAGCTTCCTCAGATATACACAGATCTTGATCTCTCTTGTATTCTTATCCTGCACCACCATAGGGCTAATACATTCTGACTCTTCAACAGGTTCTATTATTCCTGCTTCCAACATTCTGTCGAGCTCAATATTGAATTTCTCCTTATATTTGGGGTTCAAACTCTAGAGTCTCTGCTTGATTGGCCTTGCATCTGGCTTCAAGGGGATGTCCATCTCTCCCATGGGCCCTTTAATGCCCTTCATATCAGTGAACTTGGTTGGAAACAAGTCTTGATATTCATGTAGTAATTATGTGATCTTGTCAATAGTGGCAGCATCCCAATAATCTCCAACATTTGCAAGCTTCTGTGTTTGCTCTGTTCCAATGTTAACTTTCTTTATTTTAATTGGCTGTCCAATAAAAGGTAGTTCAACTCCTGGTCCTTCTATGTTTCTATGTCCTTCTGTTTCTGCAATGTTCACATTCCTAGGATCATCGTCTTCATCTGCATTGATGTTGTAACAACCTTGCAATTTCTGAAGAGGCACAGCCCATTCATCCTCTTCTTGCTTAATAGGGTGGGTACGTGTCTCCTCAAAGACTCTTTGTCTTACAATCTATAATGCTTGATCCACTGTAGGGTACTGGCTTTCCAATAAAAAGGTAGTTACAAAGTTCTGAGTCATACCTTTCCAATCTACAGTGGTGAGGCACGGTTCTGCTTGAAGATACCAATTGATAGGGGTTGTGTCCAACGTGTTAATGAATTTGTGCACCCACTTCTCTTGTGGAGTGTTTCTCCAGGCCTCCTCACAACTTCTCACATCGTCCTTCGTACAAATTCGACCTGTGTATCTAACTTTGCAGGATTCTACTTGTTCTGAGAATCACATTGTCATCAAAGTGCGAAATTGTACCCAGTCCACAATGTTGTTTTTGTGTTTTCCCCACCATTTTGCTGGAGTTTCTTTCAAGGACTCATCCAGTGCCAACAACCTTTGTTGTACTGGTACAATTTCTTCAAATTCCAACAAAACATCTTCTAAATTATTTAAACCATCAAAGGTGGGCAAGTTACTTACTTCTGTTCCAATCTAGCGAACTTCCCTAGTCAGTCTATCACATCTCCATGTAGATACTTCATACATTTTGTTCTTCCAGTTCTCTAGTGCTTCCTCTTAGTCTGATGAGCATGCGTTGTTACTTCACCAGCTTAGGTTCCCATATGTTGTAGGATTAATGTAATCATGTTGTTTTCTTGTCAATTTGTATATATTCTCAAGTTCATAAGCATGATATTCTTCTCTAATAGGTTATGTATATCTACGACCTTCATCGGGATCCAAAGGTGCAATGACCCTAAGGCCATCTCCTTCAAATGTCATTCTTATTTTCTTTAAATCAACCACAGTGGAATTATTGAAAGCCCAATAAATTCCTAACAACATAGGATAAGGACAACTATCATCAACTATCTCAATCACCTCAAAGCCTGCAAATGTTCTTACCTCGTCGTTGTCCACAGGGACATGCTCCAGCCTCCCAAAGGGGCTCACTTCCTGCTGATTAGCCATTCTAAGCCTGATAGGGGAATAGATCGGCTTAGGCTTTATCATCAGTGCCCAAGTCTACTTCTTCATAACATTGACTTCTGACCCTAAGTCGAGGACCACATAGTCTATATCATACTCTCCAATTTGAGCATTCATGTGTAGTTCCTTATTTGTTCGTCTCTTTCTAGATAGTTGGTGTACTACTCTATTCAGCAGGGGTTCTGTTTTGCCTATCTCATACTATTTTATCAAGTTCTGCAGTTCTTGTACAACTCTTTCATCCTTAATCAAATAGATGCAAGTACATAATAATTCCATGAGCTTTCTTACCTCTTTTCCTTCTCCTAGCAGAGCAGACTGATTGAATGCCAAAGGCATTCCACATTCTCTTACTTCTAGTCGAGCCTTTGATCAAGAAGCCTAATATCTCCCAAATTCTTTTCTCACCTCCTCAAATGTTTGTTTTTCTTCCCTCACATATAACACTTATGTCTTCTGTGTATCTTTTCTAACCCCTAATTCTTCTATAGTATTTCCTAGTGTCGTTCTATCTTCTCATGTAACAGGGCCTCCTCTAGTGATTACAACGACTTTGGATCTTCTCCACGAGGTTCTGCTGAGATTATTTGTACTTGCCGATTTCCTCCTCGTCTTTCCTGAAGTTTGGCTAAAAGCGCAGGAAAATCTTCAATGACATGTTCAAATGAGTTGCAATAGCTGCAAGTGGTACAAGGGTTCTGACAGCCCCTTTCCAAGTGTCCTGGCTATGCACAGTTGTAACAAATGATTTGACCTTGACCTCGACCCATTCCTCTTGCTCGTCCTCTTCCTCTAAATCCACCATTAGGGTTGAAGTTTCCTCTTCCTGGGGAATTATACTACAGAGTAGTTCCTTCTTGTTGTACTTCACCTTGAATCCTATATGTGTCTCTTGATATTTCATGTAATAGTTCATAACTCTACAGTCTTTCTCGTCATGCCCCACAGATTTACAAAATGTGCAGTAAAATTTTGTAGGTGTCTGAACATATTTTTTCATGTAATATCATTCACTAGGGTGATGTCGATTTCTACATACCTCGCACCAAGGTAGATTAATCTGTCTCAAAGGACTCGGGGCTCCCGACGCCAATTATTCATGAAATAGGGGACAATGCTCCTTGTCATGGCCTAGCCTTCTGATTTGCATCTATTGCGCCAGATATCTTCTCTTTTATATTTTCCCTTTTCTTTCTTCATATCTTCGACCTGCAGAGACAAGTTAGTTAACTAACTTAAAATTTGACTCATACCTGAGTTGGATTCTCCCATAAGCGTTGATTCTAGTTTCATGGAAATCTCCAATGCCTCATCCTACGAAGTGATTTTCTGTTGCATTAGAGGGACTCGGATGTGTGGTAAGAGGGAAACAATGAACCATTATTTATTCTGTTCATCTGGAATCTGAAAACTCAATTGACCTATTAAGGTCTTAAACCTCTGATCAAACTCCCACACTGATTCAACTACTCTCTTCTTGATTTCTTTTAGTTTTGTAATGCATTGTGACTTCAACTTGGGTTTTTTGAATTGTCGATCAATGCAATTTTAATGACATTCAGTGGTTTAGGATGTGCAACTCCTTGGACAAATTTCATGTACCATCTCAATGCGCGGTTTCTCAAGGTGGTACTAAATTAGGCTCTCTTAATTGTTTCGTTAGTGATTTGTTTAATACTTCATACAGGTTCTCGTAGAAACCAATGTTGATCAATATCTTAAGATCCATCTCCCCTAAAGGTAGGTAGCCTCATCTCAACTGCCATAGATCTTCCTAGGTTTATTGACTGAGTATGTGCTGAACTTCTAGTAATAGTGCTCTGAGTGCTCTGGTGACTCTGACTACTTTGATTGCTTAATGTTGCTAAAACAACAGGAGGAGTAATAGTACTTACTTCAATAGTCTGCACGATTCCTGAAGTTTCTTATTCTTCCTGACGAGGTTCTTCAATCTTCCCTTCCTCTTCCCTATAAGACTTTGAATGTTCCTCATTCAATAACTCTTCTTCCTCTCCACTGTAGAACCCCTCATCCTGTGGTGGTTCATGGCTCTGTCCAAACAAGTTCACTAAAGGGACCTCTCTGAATATCCTTCCACTGTGCGTATGTCCCACCTCTGCGTCATTGTTTTTGTCTGAATTCTTGAACATTAGCTTTTCAATCAAACTACTTAATTTATTTTCAAGATGTTCTTCTCATGCAATAGCATCTTGATCTTAAACTTTAAGAAGTGTAAAAATTTTCCTCTAGGTCCCTTAAAGAAATATCTCTCTACTTGGCTATATGATTCAACTCTGTCAATGGAGAACACGGTGATATACCCTCCAATAGTACTATAGAACTAGTTATCTATTACTCTTGACATGGTGTTGTCAACTCTCTTGACCTTCTTGATCAATGTCGACGTCCAAACCATAGATGGTCTAGATCAGATCTCAAACTAGGTATCTACTAATTTGGCTAACCACTCGTATAGTTACTTATGAATTCCTCCAAAGAAAATCTCGTGTATATCGGTGAGGATATACCTTCCAAACCAATCCTCTATACTAAGCTTAGGGTTCTTGTTATGGGATTCTGCAAAGTCCTTTTCTTGTTCTTCTATCCACTTTTGAATCTTTGTATTCGATGGAAACAACCTTGACATTCCCTCAAGAAGATCCCTGTCCTGGCAACAAAACCATTTGTTAGCACAGGGGTAGACACAGGGTTCATCTCTAACAGCACACCAAGAAGCCCTAACTACTGGCCCTTTCAGAAACACCTGCGAAGCAGATGTAGTCTCACCTGAAGTAGCAATAGGGGTTTGCAAGACACAGGTGTCTACAACTAGAGGAAATGCAAGTGGATCCAAGGCGACAACACACCGAGATCTAACTACTCTCTACCAAGTGAAATCCTACTTCGCACAATTATATATCATATCTAACATAATAATGCATCAACAGAGTAACATAAGAAAATAACACAACATCAACCACACAGAACAACAAGATATACATGGTTCACCCTCTCCCTAGGGCTACATCCACAGAACTATGTTTCTTGATATTATATGAAAAAATACAGTTCTAATCTGCACTCTTAACTTGCATATCTCTATCTCTCTTCTTCTCTCCCCTCCCTGCACACCTATCTATAGGTTTTATATTCACACCTAGCTGAAGATCTTACGATACCATAAGGCTCTCACACTCAACACTTCTCTCTCTCTCTACAATAATGAAAAAATCTCAATCAACTTAACACAAATCCCTCCCAGGTCCTCTAGACCTTTATTTATACATTAAAATAGCTCATCGACAACCTTAGGTCGAAACTTAGGTTTCAAAACTATAAATACCAAAACCCTAGGTGTCTAAAACCCTAGGTCAACTTGACTCATGTTTTTTTGGCTTCATCAGCCTATCTTTCCTTCCTTCCTGCGAAGTGCTCCAAAGAATCCATTGGTGGCTTTTTCTGCTTGCTGATTTGTCCTTGATCCATCTTCCTTGTTGATCTGTTCTCCTTGATTCTCTCATCCAATGGCTCGCTCTCTCATACTTCACTCCATCTTTTCTTCTTCTTTGTCCACTTTGCCCCAATCTCAGTCCGCGTCTTCCGCGCAATTCACACTTCATCTTTTCTCTTCCTTTTTATTCTCTTTCTTCCTTAATCCATACCCAAGGGCCATACAACCCTTTCAAAAACACCTGTGAAGCAAATGAAGTCTCACCTGAGGTAGAGGTAGGGGGGGTTGTAGGACTCAAGTGTCTACAACCTAGATGGGACACATATCTATGATCGCAATACTTAATAGAGAACTTAGCAATTAACATTAATTAGTCTTTGACCCTTATTCATATCGCAGGTAAAAACCCTAATTATAGAAAAACACAGTATTCATAAAGGTATAAGCACATCTAACCATTCAGCACATAGCATCAAACACATCTAGCATTCATTCATGTTATTAAGCACGAAGCTACTATATCATATGAATCTAACATACATAAATATTACAACACAAAGCATAAATCACATCAATAACATATCAACCACATCACACAAAGAAACCACAACACAGGATATATGTGGTTCACCCCCAGCGTGGGGCTGCGTCCACCAACTCTTCTCCTCTTTTATTATCTTCTTCCAATCTTATTACATACACAGAGCCACAAAGCCAACTCCACATAGGACAGGAGATCTGGGCCCACCTCTCTAGATCCTCCTTCCCCGAGTTAGGTTCAAGCACCAATCCCTTACACATTCTGTGCAAAAATCACCTACAAAACACTTGCAAATAGCTCTGCAAGCCTTAACACATCTTCTTGCACATAGCTAACATTAGCACAAAGCCATCAAACTTCTAGGTATACTTCTTACATCGCCTAGATACTTATTTATACATTACAAATGGGGCCTAAGCATGGGTAAAACCATGGGCCGACATCCCATACCCATTACATAAACCCTAAACCCAAAAATCCTGCAAAAGGGGGAGAGATCTCGCGATCTCTGCTTTTCCCATGTGCTTCATCTTCGACTAGCCTGTCGAAGTCCCAAAAATAGTAAAACACAACCAAGGTTTTCCAAAACTTGGTCGAGGGCCAACATCGAGCATGGTAGAAACTATCTAATTACCATTCATTGATGTAAATTGTTAACAGACGCAAGGAGACCCATCGATGAGGAAGATGGTCCCCAAGGTACCTAGTACAATATAATTAGAATAGATAATACAGTGTCAAATACTCGTAGAATCAATCAATCAGGGGTCAATGATGTAAACCCATTGTCGATCATAAGGAGTCCTGCCATTGATGACTGCAAGATCCAAGGTACTAGCTAGTTTCTAGATCCCTCTCCTAGATAATGTGCTAAATTAGATAGGAATATATCCGTCAAAGGATGGACTTGATTTATCCCCTATCAATCGACATGAAACATACATTGAGATATGATGTGAAGAGAGAGTATCATGAAGTACAAGTGACACAAGGATGGTTGTCTTGAAAAGTAAAAAAAAACAACAAATGGACGACTTAGCCTTAAACTTCCCTTGAACATATAACACGCCACAATGATGACTTGGAAGAAAGACACAAGATATAGACAAATATAGTGCAACAATGCATGAGGCATCGAAGCACTCTCCATAATGATTAGAAGAGTAGCCAGTTGGAGGATTATTACAGACTCATATTACTAGGAAAACTCCTAGCAAATCTAAAACCCAATTTTATGATGAGGACTCAACAAGTTCCATGTTGAACGGTGACCCAATTAATGCTACCAGTTTGAGAATAGACCAATAGTGAAAAATCCCAACTCTTTTCTTTAATATTTTTTTCCTCCTTCATGGTTTCGTGAGTGTGAAAGAGGAATAGAAGTATGCCGGGTCTCCTTCATGGTTTAATGAGAATGAAAGAATGACGTAAGTATGCTCGGTGTGTATTTTTCGTTCAGTTTGAATGATCCCAAAAAAGAGTTAAAATGATACTTGTGATTGTCTTCTTCATGTCATGTTACAAGTCTAAAAAAGAGATCAAAGTATCTCGATGGGAGAGAATGAGTGGATTAATAGTATGATCCTATGTTCCAATTGCACGGAACTGACTTAAGAAATGAGGGATGCAAATGGTACTGGAAAGTGAGATCCACTCTTAGTAGTTGTTCTCTCCATGACAGGTGATTGCAAAAAAGAGGCCAAATAATGCAAGAGGCAGATGGTCAAGGCTACTGCATAGTGGTAAGAGGGATATGGGAAAATAGAATCACATTGGCAAGAAGCATGAAGCGAGTAGAAAATGCATAGGTAACCATTAAGAAACAAAAAAATTGTTCAGGAACCCCATAGGATATGGAAAAAATATAGATGAAGAGAGGAAAATGAGGCTCAATATTCAATTCATGATGGGGATAAGGTAGGGCTCCCAGGCCTACGGAAAAATGTAGCATGGGCACCAAATGGAAATTTGGGTGGTAACTAAGGAACCCATGAAGGGTAGGCACTACCAAACCAATTACGACATGCAAAAGGAGTGGATAATGTCGCAATCAAATGGATTGAACCTAGGGCATAATGTCGGTAGATGGATGGTTAATAATGAAAAGAGGGAAATGAAAGGAAAAACATATCCCTATATAAAATTTTGGGAACACGTACCTCAACTTCAGTGGATTTCTCCAACTTTGTAAAAAATGTCCCTAAAATCCTGTCAACACATGCAAACTAGATTCCAAGGTCAAAATGCATAAAAAAATCTCAAAAAAGAAAATATTTTTTTGATTTTATGGATATAATATATGCAAAAACAAAACACTCACACCACACACATATGTACGATGCCCTATGCATCATGATGGTTTACACAAATTAAATCCCATTGCAAGGCCCAGGCCAAGGATATTTTTCATAATCAATGAATTCATGAGTCATTGTCAACATCATATGGATTACCATGTCAGGGCCATGCCACATAGGAATGAATGTCTACAGCCAAAGATACTCATAATGAGTGGTTTTTTGAGCTACAAATTCTCCTTGATGGGATTCATCAAGAAATGAAGGGTGTATGAAACGTGAATCTTCGATGGAAGGGGAAGTAGATAAAGTTGTGGCAAGTTCTGAAAAAGAAAATCGAGGTGGAAAAGGGTTGAGACTAGGGGTTTCACTGGATTCCCTAGACAATGTCACCAATATCAAATCAAAACTCAGCATGTTAATTCTCATGGGTTCTGAATTAGGAAATGATGATTGATGCATCACCTCATCCTTTGGATTTTCTATGGAATCCATGATTTCCAAGATGGCCTCTTTTCAAGGAAACTTAATGTCTGGAAATCATGTGAACATGGAGAGTCAACAATCCATTTAGGTGGAGTAGATTGATCACACTCCATGTGAGGATGGAGGTGTTGACCAATATCAATTAACGTTTATGGGATTGTCAAATTGAGAATATCGACAATTGTGGGTGGCAGGGAAGCTCCATATGAATCAACATCCTTGGGATGAGGTACCACCCAAGGATCAACTGACCTGATGGATCCACTTGTAGATGAGGAAATCATGGTGATATGAGCAAAATTGGAAGTGGGATACAATGAGGTAATTGGAAATATTCCCATCAGCGAAGAATCTTTGAACATCTCCACACCGACGTTCATATAAGACCATGTGGTATCACCGACAAAGGGTATATTAGACCTTTTATTGGATCTAAGGTCTAGGGTAAACATGAGTTGATAAATCATAACAATTTTCCCTTGACGAGGGAATCATAGGACCCTAAATACTAATGAGACAATTACAATCATCTCAAAGAACCAAGTACGCTCGAGTAACAAATTATACTCAAGGGGTGTGTCGACAAACTCCACATCAACAGAGACAGTCTTACCACCTAACTTGATGGGTAAGGTGGTGATTATTCCATGGGTTGGAACATATTTCTATTGAATGCATTCAACAGTGTTACAAAAGTGTTGATTTTAGGAGAGCCAAGGGCCTTCCAACAAGAAATAGAATTGATGCAACTTGAGGATCTTTCATCCACCAATGTCAGGTAGATGGTTTTTACCAATGACCACACTATGATTTAGAAATAGACCTGATGGGAGAGTCTATGAGTAACCTGAGAATAATAAAAGGTCATCAAACTTGACTTTGAGGGATCAACCCCACCTATAGCTGACAATAAGGCTTTATGTTGCACTGAGAAAGTCTAGAGAACTTCAAGCACAAACATGACACAAGGTGCTTGGGCCAAGTATTCCAAAATACTATAGTTGTGGGCATGTCGCGTGTTTGGATTATGTGTTGTGCATCGAAGAACACCCTTTGGGGGGAGAAGTGGTGCATCAAAATATATCTTCTCTATGTGAAGAGGGACACCAGGATGGGAATAAGATGTTTCTTCTGGTGCAACATGGGAAGGATCGGAAATTTCATAGTTTTTGGCACGCGTTTTCAAATGGACCATCTGGTCACACAAAAAAATGGAAATATTTGAGGAAGACCCCACATGATGAGGGGTACCTTCCATGCTCCCTTGCGGAGGGGAAATATTTGTGGAAACCATGTTTTGAGGTTGAGGGGAGTAAGGATGCTTTAAGACAACATGATATTAGGGGGCCTGTTGTTATGCCAAAAATATATGGACCTTGTCCTTCTGAGGACACTAGTGAGTAGGGTGGTCGTCCCCACAAATCATGTAGGGAAACCAATTTTTCTTCTTTTGTTTAATTCCACCCTCTTGGGTGTTTTGGGTAAAGGAAACCCCTTTCTCAGTATTGGAATTTTTATTTTTATTCCTTTTCTTCTTTCCTCCAAGTTGTCGAGGATTCTTGAGTTTCATGGACTGCACCAAATTCACCTCGAAGGTCTGAGTAGGGACCGCAACAATTTGAGTATTAGTGCCAGAAGTTGACGAGTTTGATGAAATCGACATGTGACCCATTTGTTTAGCTAACTAGTTCACAGATGCATGGGGAATAGAACCAACCACACCATTGACATGGGGTCCTGGGTTTGGCTTCCTTAGATCTTTCGATGACCCAGGAACAATTGGGATGATGTCGTAAAGTGTTCCCGAATAAAAACAAATCAAATCTAAGTGTTGGGAACACAAAATGACCTACTCCTCAATAGTCTCCCTGGCCATAGATACATCTCTAGAAATGGGTGGTAGGAGGTACATTATGAACCACTCCATGAAGAGTTTGTCTGGAATTTGAGTCTTAATAATCCTACGTCTCTGTCTCCACTCATATATATGATTGGAAATGTGAGTAGAATTATCCTAATGTGGTGAAGTCAAGAGCTATGTTCATGTCTCATACCGAATGGGAAATTGGTAATGATTTAAGAACACCATTTCCAAGTTGTTGAATATTTTAAAGGAACCTCCTTTTAACTCAATGTACCATTTGGCAGTAGCTCTGGTAAGGGATCTCTAGAAAATACTCAGCCTCACACTATCATCCATCAACGAGTTGGATGAAAACCATAAGCGGTATGTCATTATCTATGTGGATGGGACCTCTCCTGCCTTACCATCTAATTTTGGGATATCTGAGGGTAGCTTAGATGGAATTTCTGGCCATGACAGGTCATGGGAAATATGGTCATTTTTTAACCATTACAAATATGGTAAATCTAACATTGTGAGGAATGGAAACAATGCAAATGAATATTGGGAGGGAGGTTATGTCTTTGTTGTCTTATATGGACCTTGCGGTCCCCATATATTGGTACTGCTAGAGGGTTGGGGAGATCCTGAAGCATGAGTGCCTATTGAAATGGTGGCACCTGCAAGAGCATGACTACTCCTAGAACCAAATATTCCCCTAGGGGGGTTTCCTCCAGGGGTAAACGTGGAACCTCCAAGAAAAACATTCCCAAAGTTAGTCCCAGGGAAGAAACCCCCAAGACCTGATGTGGTAACAAAAGGAAAACCTCCCCAAGGTGAAAAGGTTCCCCCAAGGGATGTGTCCCTAGGGAAATGTCTACTACCCCATGGAAAGTTAAATCCTATCGAAGTACAATTACCCCTAGCTTAACTAGGGACATCCCCAAAACCACTAGACACATTCCATCAAAGGGGTACACCCGCACCAAATGATGTCAAGTCTATCATAGGATTGGCATAGGTGGAAGAAGTTCCACTTCCCATTCTAAAACCAAAGCTCAGCCACCCACTAGAAAAGGATATAAACCTAAAAGTGGGCATTGATGTAGAATTAATGGGCATAGGTATGCTAGGTGTACTAACAAATGGAAAGGATGACACAGTCGACATTCCCCAGATCGAGGGACCGATAGAAAATGGTATGGTTGGTGTAGGTCTAATGGAGATAAGGGGTGGTAATGTGGACATCATCGAGATGCTCCCAAGGAAATTCCCCCCTATCCCACTTGAGGATGGGTGCATAGTATTAGATAAACTATATGAAACACTCGTACCTGACATGGTGGGAGTATGAATAAACAAATATAAAGGTGCGCTAAAAAATTCCCTCACTTGGACAAGTATAGGTGTGTCTGGCTCAAACAAAGGAGGATTAAAATTTTGTGGAGGATGTTCATTTACCACTTATACCTTGAATAAACCAATTGTGTCGAACCAAACTTCAATCCCTTCAAAGTCTTCGTCAACTATCTAACGTTGTTTGATAGGTGGTTTTTCCCCCGTAATGGGTTCAAGTCCTCGTAGTCGATGAGACTAGCATGGTAGTTCAGCCATGGTGAATATAATATGTGAAAATACAAACACAATTCAACCTAAGGCCAGCCTATAATCAAACTCAAAGAGAACACCCTTAATCAATGTTAGACTAACAACAAGCAAAAAAATGGGCTCATGGGCCTTCTAAAAACCAACCTTATGGGGGAGATGAAGTCCCCACAAGATTGACTAGCGAAGGTATGAAGAGAAGTTACGATGATCTACATGAAACAACCCTGACTAATGAAAGTACCCTTTATTAAGGCGGGCTCCCTCCATGGGAACTAAGACTATGAATGAACATATTCCCTAGGTATTATAGGCATTTCCCTCCCGTAGTCACCTATGTGGCTCCCTAGGAAAGGTCATTAAGGCTATCACCTAACCATCAATGGTCAGGCAAACAATTGTAGGTCTTACCAATCGTAAGGAAAGGGTAAATAAGCCTGAATCTATGAAGGTGTTAACCAACATAACACATGTATACATAACGATCAAAGAGGTATCACAAACACCTAAAAAAACATAGAGGGGTAACCTCCCTACTTTCCCTTATGTGGCCCTGTGCTTAAGTATTGTGTTAGAGGAGGCTCTTGACACCCTAGTTGCAAGAATGGATTTTAACACTCTTTAATGACTCCTAAGTCTATTTTTGTGGCCTTGGAGAGTTTTCTCTCCAATCTTATTCCAAGGCCCTAAGCCTAGCTAATGATGGTTCACTATAAAAAGAAAAATGTTTGATTTGATTTTAGATTATGATTTATTTTTATGCATGTTTCTTAATTCCAAGGGTAGTGGATATAACTTTAGTGATTTTTGTACTCTTGACCCAACCAATAAATGCAAACATGACAATGAAAACCGTTCACTTCGATGAACTCTAGCTATGGGAGGAAGAGAGACTTTTCCCTTTTTCCTTTGAAATTTTAAACTGAATCTCACACACACCAAGAAGCCAACAATCACTTTAGATATAGAACCAAACAATTCTCCTAATGCATTTGTTTAGTAGTTCTTCAAAATAAAGTCTAGCATGTAACAAATATTTTTGTCTTTTTGTGATTTTTTCCAATTGAAATGAAAACAATTCCTTATCTATGCAAGAACACACAAAGCAAATGGAAACCAGCAAGATACTAAAAGCAAATGGGTTGTAGGAAATTTGAAGTGAGGTTGGATCAACCCACTCCAATGTCACTAGAAAGATCTCACCCAACACTCACCTAGGAGGGCATATCTAGTGACGAACAATGGTTAAACAAGGAAAATCAATGTAACTAATGACAAACACAACTAGATCTCTTTAGATTTGTTGTATTTTGATCCCAACTTCACTAAAGTTATCAGATAGAAACAAAATATATCCAAGCAATGAAAATCAATCGACACAAATAAACTCAAACAACCTTTGAAACGAACTTATGTTACTATCAATCTTTCAAATGAAGACTAAACTAGATAAGAACAAACCACTTCAGAATATTATTGATCATAGGACAGACCTAAAACCAAAGGATTTGGTTTTATACTACAAACTTACATTTTTTACAGAGCCTCATAGGACACATTCTTATCAACCAACGGGGGCCTCGTGGGACACCTATCATGCAACATGCAAGGGCCTACAAAAATAAAAATAAAAAATTAGAAAAAAGGATATGTTCTGAATCTTCCAGATCTGTATCAGATCTCTCAAATCTGTTAGATCTAGGCTCTATATCAATTAAAGTAATAATCTCAAGAAGACACAATCAAATAGAGGGAAGGATTGGCCAAGAGACTCAAACTAGAGAAGAATTCTTCCCCAATGGAGTCGTCAATTCTGTTATGGGACAAAGTCTCACAAGGATCTTACTGAATACACAACAAAATATCCCTAGGATTAGCCTAGTAATCCTAGATATAGATGGGGCTAGACTTCTTATGGTTTTCCTATATCTAGATCCAAACACATAGATTCATAATTATCCTAAGGAATGGTGAAGTTTGCATACCTTTATTGAGGTGGCCCTTCGTATCTCCTAGCTATTTCAGTCCTGAAACTCTAACTCCAAGCTCCAAAACCTACTTCATGTATACAAAATACAAGAAAAACCCTTCTACCTTTGTACTTAGGATTAGAATCCTATATATAACTAACTTCTAATTAGATATATAAAGGAATGAATTGGATCTAAACATTTGCATAATGGAATACAAATGATATATGGGAAAACCAAATATCTATTAATAAATGTAATAGTAATACATCAAAACATACCTTAGTTCTTGATGCTTCTTCCCTTGACCTCATTGCTCCTTGCTCCTCCTTTATCTTCTTGGTCATGCTAAGCTTCACTGAATTTTTTCTATGGTAGATGGAACATGTACCTCTGCATTTGGACAACATAACATTGCTCTGAATTGTTCCTCCCTCTTTCCAAAGGATTTCCTTTGTTATATAGCTCTTGGAGGAGGCTTGGGAGAGGCTTCTAGATCTTCTAGATACCATTAGAGACTCGAATGATGTGATTTCCTAGGCCCTTGACACAAATATCCAACTCATCCCTCGCCTATCACCTCCTAACTCATCGATTCTAGAAGTTTTGCAATGCCTCACTTGTTGAGATACTAGTGACTAGTGAGGCCCTCACTTGTTTTATATTAGGTGTCCAACAAGGATCTCCAAAAATGGGATAAACCTTAGGAAAAATATGTATTCTATCTTCTATCCTCATATGGATTTCTCTCTAGCCTATAGGGTGGAAATTAAGGCTATAATAGTTACCATCTTTCCAAAAAACTATGTCATCCTTGAATCTCTCTTCACAAGAAAATACTAAACAAAATAAATAAACACAATGGATTAATTTTCCCTCAAGAAAGTGAAAGAAACCCATAATATTAACGTTGGTACATTTGACATTCCCAAAAGCATAAATCTGGGTACTAGTTGTACTCCTAAAGAAGTTGATCAATACACCCTTCTTTCAAATAATTTGTGATGTATTTGCATGGAGCTATGATGATATAAATAAGTATAACAAATCCATATTTCAACATACCATACCACTGAAAGAAAGGTCAAAACATTTCAGGAAAAAATTAAGAGTAATCAATCCAAAGTTGAAGCCCTTAGTGAACATGGAAATTGATAATTTAAAAAGGGCTAACATAATTTTTTCATTCAGACATTTAGAATGGCTTTCAAATATAGTAGTGGTCAAAAATAAGAATGGCGAGATTTGTCTTTGTGTGGAATTCCGTGATCTCATGGAGAGAGGGCCAAGGAAAATTATCCACTTCCAAATATGGAAGTAGATAATTTTCCTTGGACCTCTCTCCATGAGATCATTTTGACTGATTATTTTACAAAATGTTACAAAGTTGTGGCTTTGAAGAAAATTGATTCAGAACAACTGATTCTCTTCTTGAATGATAATATTATGTCCATATTTGGTGTCCTTGAGAAGTTCATAGTAGATAATGGTTCAATTTTCATTGGAACTAAATTTACAAAAAAAAAATGGAGAATATGGTATCATCATGGGAGAATCATCCAACTATTATCCACAAGGAAATGGTTTAGCTGAATCCGCTAATAATATGTTGATTCAAATTCTCAAGAAGACAATTAAAATAAATCAAAGAAATTTACATAAGAAATTTAAAAACACTCTTTGGGAAAGCCAACTCACACCAAAAGGAATGTTGGCACAGGGGAAAACCCAGGGTTCAACACACCAACAAAACCCTAACTACCTACCCTTTTGGCAACACTGGAGAAGCAAATGAAGTCTCACCTGAGGTAGAGGCAGGGGGGGTTGTAGGACTCAAGTGTCTACAACCTAGATGGGACAAAGATATGTGATCACAATACTTAACAAGGCGCTTAGCAGTTAACATTCATTAGTATTTAACTCTTATTCACATCACAGGTTAAAACCCTAATTACAGAACAACGCAGTATTACTCAAGATCTAAGCACATCTAGCCATTAAACACATAGCATCAAAGCAGATCTAGAATTCATTCACATCATAAAGTACTAAGCATTCATAGATATATCTATCATAATAGTGCACTAATCAAATAAAAGCACAATATAGAAGAAAGCACAATAACACAAGATATACGTGGTTCACCCTAGTGTGGGGCTATGTCCACTAACTCTTCTTCTCTTCTTATTAGTCTCTTTCAATCTCCTTACATGCACAGAGCCACAAAGCCAACTCTGCATAGGATAGGAGATCTGTGTTCACCTCGCCAGATCCTCCTTCCCCGATTTAGGTCAAAGCACAGAGCCTTTACATGATCTGTGCACAAAGCACTTACAAAACCCCTTGCACTTAGCTTTGCAAGCCTAAACACGTATTCTTGCATATAGCTAATCTTAGCACTAAGCCATTGGCCTACTAGGTCTACTTCTACATCGCCTAGCTACTTATTTATACATTACAAAAAGGTTCTAAACATGGGTAAGACCCATCGACATCTCATACCCGTTACATAAACCCTAAAACCCAAAAAGTCTGCAAAAAGAGCAAGATCCCACGATCTTTGATTCACCTGGGTGCTCCATCTTTGACCATCCTGTTGAAGTCCCAAAATTGGTCAAGGGCCAATAGGCCCCCAACACTCACCTGTGACTCATCCTGAGTCACTTTGATCTGGGAAACACCACTTCGAAGGCCTCAATCTTAGCTCGAGCTACCTCAACTTACTTCTTTTCCAGGCCCTCCTAGTCGATGAACTCCTGAATGACTTTCTCAGTGATAGGCCCTTCTAGGTGCTGCTCTACTGTGGTGACCACCTATTCCAACTGTGATCCTTGTCCATCAATTTCTTCAAAAAGGGTGAAGGGTTCTGTTCAAGGATAAATTCGTGAGTGCGGACACAGACCAATCTCCCCAGATCCACCTGGATCTGGAACAAACTGTGACAGAATACTACTCTTTC